>JAJLRB010004837.1:0-38459 GCA_020976825.1 Odocoileus hemionus | reverse complement strand
TCCAACAAGTGAAAATTTTTATTGTGGGTGTTGGCAGAGGGGTGATTATTTTTAAAAATGTTGTTGATAAAAGGGGATAAGATGTTTTATCACGGTTTGGAAAAAAAGTGTGTTTCTAATTGTTATGTTTTTAAGGTGGTTTACAAAAGGTGGGTTTGGGTAAAAAGGGGTTAGAATACGTTGTTTTTCATTACACAGGTGGGGGAATTATAAGGGTTGATTAAAAAATTGTTAGGTTAAAAAAGTTGTGAAAATTTTAAAAATTATTAAAATGTTTTTTTGTGGTTGTTTATAATAAAGGGGGTTTTTTCCCAATATGTTGGGGTGATTCCAAATACAGTGTGGATTTCGGATAAAAGGTGTGTTTCATTATACCGTAAATTTTTCCCTTTAAATTTTTTTTATGTCATAAAAGAGGTGTTTGTTTTTAAATGGGTTAGGCACAAGTATAGAGTTTGATGTTTAAAATCTGTGATTTCAAATAGTTTGGGTAATTATAATAATTTTCATTAAAAATGGTTTTTTTTTTAAAGGGGATTATTTGGGGATAGTTGAAGCCAATTTTTGAGTGATGTAAAAAAGATGGGGGGGGATTTTTGTAAAAAAGGGGGTGAAAGTTGGGGGAAGTCACAGGGAGGGATTGGCATCAACGGATTGGGGTTTTAATTGGGTTTGTTATAAAAAAGTAGTCTGAAAAAAAAATTGGGTTTATTTTTAAAAAAGGGTGGTGCCCATAGTTGGTTTGATATACAATTTTGGGGGAAAAATAGTGAAAAATTGTATAAAAGATACGGTTGATTTTATTTAAAAAGGGTGATTCAAAAAATTTTTTGGTGGATAAGTATATATCCGTAGTGCAAAAATTTTATCTATGTGGTTCTCCAAGGGTTTTTATTCAACATAGTGGGTTAGGAAATTATGGGAAGATCAAAGTTTGGATTTACATAATGGCCGTGATACCCTGGGGTGGGTGGCATAATGTGACTTGGGGCATAATAAAATTTGGTATAAAGGTGGTTTAATTCTTCATGGGTTTTTTAAAATTTGGGGTGGTTAATTTCCGTTTTGAAAAAATTTAAAAAGGGTTTTTTGATGACACCAAAAAGTGGGTGTGATTCAAATTAGGGGTGGATTCATTACCGTGGGTTTTTATAAAGGGTTTTGGATAAATGGTTGGGGGGTCATAATAAAAAAAATTAAATTTTTGAATGGGTTTTTTTTAAAAAAAGTTTTTTTTATGTTTTTTTTAAATTTTTTTTATTTACAAGTGGATGTTTTATTACTTTTTTGATGCCGATCGGGGTTATGCAGATTAGTGGGTGGTTTTTAAAAGGGGGGGGGTTTTGGAAAAGGGTTTTTTTTTGTAAAAATTTGGGGGGTTTTTAAATAATTGGGTTTAAATTTTATAAAATGGTGTATGTATAAATAGGGTCTTTTAAAAGGGTTTTGCCATTATCATTGTTTGAGTCATAAAATGTTTTGATTTACCCGGAAGGGGGTGTGGTGTTTTTAACTGGGTTTTATCCCGTCAAGGGTTGGAATAAAGGGGGTTGGCTTAAATTGTGTTTTTGTGGTACAATAGTTGGGTTGAAAAAATTCAGGGTGTAAATTTATGAAAAAGGTGTGAAATCATAAAGATTTTTCGTTTTTATAGGATAAGTTTTTAATAAATGGTTGATGTTTTTAAATTTTTGGGGTTTTTAAAAAATGGTTGGGAAATTTTAAAATGGGTGAAGAAAAAAAAGGGGTTATACATGATTTGGATTTTAAAATTGTTTGTGTTTAAAAAAAAGGGGGTTTCCCTTTATGTGAAGATGGTAAACATTGGGTGGAAACAACCAAAAATTTTGGTAATGGGAAAAGGGTGTTGAATAAGTTATTTCTGGATGTAAAAAGGTGATATGATGTTTTTATACAAAGGGTTTGTTGTTTTTATATGAAGAATAAAATAGTGGTTTGATTATAAAGTGGATTGAGAAAAAATAGTGGTTAAAAGTCAAAATAATGTTTTTGGGTTCAAAAGTGTGATGCAAAGGAAAAGGGGTTTTTTTTTCTATGTGAAAAGATGTATTCTTGCCGTGTAAGCATAAAAATGGGGGTGCTTGTAAAAGTGGGGTTATATTTTTGGGGTTATCATTTGATAGTGTATAGGGTTTTTTATTTGGTTTCAAATAATTGTGGTCAAGAAAAGATGTGATAAAAAGATGGTTTTAGTTAACAGTGTTTTCACAAAAGGTATGGGGAAAGGGGGTTTTGGGGGGTTTAAGTTTGGGGGAAAAAAGGTTATGTTTATTTGATAATTTACATAAAAATTTTTTTTTGAGGGGAAAATTTATTCATTAGGCAATATTTTAAAACCGATGTGTTTCCCCCATTTTTGATGTCTAAAGGGGTTTTCATATAAAAATAAGTATAAAGGGGAAAGTTTTTGATGTATAACAAAATTGGTGAGAACCCTCATTGGGGGGGTGTGTGCAAAACAGTACAGGGCATATAGTGGGATGTCATATAGAGTGGTTGGGGTTTTTAAAGGGGGTTTTTAAAAGGGGGGTAATTTTGTTCACAATGAAATTTTTTAAAATTAAGGGGTGTCCAAAAAAATGGGGTTTGTGAAAAAAAAGATACTTGTGTGTGGAGAATGGGGTTAATCAGACAAGTCGTAAGGGGCCCCCTTTCAAAATTTTTTTCATATAAAGTTAAAAGTCTAACATGTGTATGTCTCAAACGTAATGTAGAATAACCTATAGGAATGTGCTTCACCGGGGAAATTTTATAATCGGTGTTCATGGGGGGGTGGTGATTTAAAATACTAGTTGTTCAAGGTTTTTGTGTCCTTTAAAACCCCGGAGGCATAATATGATTGATGTCACTGTTGGTGTGTGTTTTTTGGGGGGAGTTTGTAATATAAAATGGGTGGGGGGAAAAAAATTTGGGGGGATCGAATTTTTTTTTAAGGTGGGTAAAATTTTTTTTGGGGATGATGTATAAATTGTGTTTCAATGGGTTTAAAAGGGGTTGATGTATCAAGAGTGGGTTTTGTCAATAAGCTTTGTGTTACAGTTGGGTTATTTTTTAATGTTTTCATCCTAACGTTTTATTTCCCAAAAAGAGTTGAGTCATTAAGGGGGGTTGTCTTAACCCAAGGAAAAGTTTTATAAAATAGGTTTAAAAAAAGTGGTTGTTTTTTTTAAATTGTGGCTGTGAGTTTATCTAAGTGGGTTTTATGTCATAAAGGGTGGTTTTCTTTGGGTTTGTGATAGATTAATAAATTTTGGGATGCATAAACCTGGTTTTTTAAAAAGGGAGTGTGTTGTGTATAGTGAATCGCCCTAATAGGGATTATGAATAAAAGGTTGTGATGGGGTTTATACATTTTGGTGAAAATTATGGTTGTTTTTTCCTTTGGGGGTTTTTTTTGCCTTAAAGGGGTTTTTTATGGGTTGTGAAAAGTCATTTCAAAAAAAAAGGGGTTTGTAAAGTTATAAATGGGGATCCCCTAGGGGGTTTTATCTCAAATGTGGGGTTTATATGTGAAAAATTGGGATGCAAAATAAGGGTTTTGAAAGTCATTGGGGGGTGGTTTTGATGTCAAAAATACTGGGTTTTTGTAAAAATGGGCTTTTTAGTGAAATAATTTTCAAAAGCCAGTGTGGGTATCCCCAAAGGGGGTTGTGATGTCATCATAGGTGTTATCAGGATAAAAGTGGAATGGTCAAATATAAAGGTGTGATTCAATAATTTGGGGTTCCCTGAAGGGTGGTTTATGGGAAAAATATACGGATTTAGGGCATATTAAAGGGGTTTGGCTATTTGGATGGCCCCTTTATAATTATCAAAAATTTTGGGTGTGTGTATGGGGTTTTTTTTGATCATTTGGGTTTGATGAACCCCCAAAAAGGGTGTGAACTGGTGGGGGAAGATTAACGGGGGTTTTTTTTAGGAATTTGTTCATAAACTTTGGGGTTTTATAATAAGTTTTAAATTTTTATGGGTTTTTTTGTAAAAGTTTGGGCATACATAAAATGTGATGCTTAAAACTTTTACATCATAAGGGGGGGGGATGAACGTCAGTGTGGATGTAAATTGGGGGTGATTTAAATAGCCGTTTTTTGCGAAAGGTGGGTGGATCAAAATTGGTTTGTTTTTAAAATTTAGTGGTAAATAAGGGGTTGGTTTGTTTATCATTCGTTGAATAGGATGTATACATATATTTTGGAGGACCAAAAGGGGAAATTTGGGGTTTAAAAAGGGTTTGTGTACAAGGATTAGTTCAAAAATTGGGGGTTTGGAGATTTTCATCTGTTGTTTTTGGTTTACAATATTTTTCAAATAAACATGGATGTAATTTTTGATTTTAAAGGGGTGAAAAATTAAAAAAAGAGCTTTTAAAGGAAGTTTAAAAAAAAGGGGGGGGTTTAAAAGTGGGTCTCAAAAAATGGTTGTGGCACGTTAGTGGGGGGAAAGTCAAATTGGGGTGTTCATATAAGGTTTTTCCGTCAAAAGAAATTTTGGTTTAAATAAAGGGGGATTATTAGGGTTTGATGGGAAAAAAAAGTTTGGGGTGATTCATAAACCAAGGTGTGAAATAAGGGTTTTTTGAAAAGAAAGTTTGGATGCTACTGGTGAAAAGGTTTTTTTTTAAAGGTTTTTTGTTTTAACTATGTGAATTCATAAAAGGGTTTTTTTAAAAAATACGGGGGGTGTGCACAAAACCCGGGTTTTTGTCAATAATGGTTAGAAAAATGTGGTTTGAGTCAAAAATTGGAGGTGGGTTTTTTTAAACCAAAAATCTTAAAGGGGTTGAAACAAAAAGGGGGGTGAAGTCAATAATGGGTTGTGATGGGGGTTTTTTTGGTGTGAGTCAAGATAGTGTTAAAGTTGCCCCATATGGGTTTTTTATAATAGAGTTTTGGGGATAAAACGTTGGGGGAAAAGAAAAACAGGGTTTTTGAATTTCCGGGGGGCATTGAAACACCATGGGGGTTTGGGTGTGATTATAAGAGGTTTTTTGAAAGTAATTGGGAAGGGTTTAAAAAAATTTTAAACCCCGGGGGGGGTTAAAAAAAAATTGGGATTTATATGCGTGTGATATCATGATAGTGCATTGATGTCATAACAGGTTGTGCCATAAAGATGTTGATATGTCATTTAGTGGCACGATGGCATACATAATGCCACCTGTGATGTCCTTACATGGTGGTGTATTTTCGACAGAGGTGGATGACATATGAGTGGGTTTTGGTTAGAGAGAATGGGATAGTCAGATACAGAATTTGTTTGTCATCTACCAGTGGGTGAAGATCATATATAGTGGATATGATGTCATAACAAGTGTTGTATGGTACAAGCACCGATATGATTCATCAAGCGTGCATATATGTCTATAAGTGCCTTAGTTAACTTCGTGTGATCACAGTGTGGGGTGTGTGATGGTGTGGCAGCATCAGTTTTCATACCGTCAATCAAGTGGGGATTACACAGATACATAGGGTTTTTGTTCGAAACAGTGGTTGTGTGGTCACACAATGTGAAATGTCAATATACAGTATATGTCAAACTAGGTGTTTGTTAAGATTTGGTGATGTATCACAAGTATAGTGTGTGAGTGTATATCAGTCATGTTATATGAATGTGGTGTTTCATGAATACCGTCAGTGATGCATTAAACGGTGTTTTAATTGTCATAAAGTGATGATTGATGTTGGTGTATAGTGCAAGTCGCCATAAAGCACTGTGATGTAATACAACGATGGGTGTGAGTTCAATAATGTGTTGTGTGATACAGATGTGGTTTATGGTCACAGGGAGGATATGTTGCCATCATACTGATATAGTTTAAATAGAGGTTGTGATTCATAAGTAAGTAGTCTGAAGACTCAAGTGTGGATGTGATGTTATAAATAGTGCAAGGATTCACATATGTTGGTTGATGCATACAAATGTGGTGTGATATCAGTGAAAAATTGTCATGACAAAGATACAGAGGTGTGATGTCTGCCTGAAAGTGGATGTGTGTCAAATACTGTGGTTGCTGTAATAAGTATTGTGACCTCTTCTGTATGCAAATGAAGTAAATGCCTATGTGGTGAAACAACAGAGTTGTGATGTCATAAAGTGTGTAATCATGGCATAAATAGTGGATATGAAGTACACACGTTTGATTGATTAAATACATAATTGGCCAGTGATACCATCGATAGGTGAGTGGATGAGTAATTATCGACGTGAGGTTCATCAATAAAGTTGTACGTATAAAGAGTGGTTGTGATTTCCATGGGCTATGATGTCACACTATAGTGGCTGTGAGTTCATAGTACACTGTTTCTGATTAAAGTAAACATTGGTGGGATGACACAATAGTGGCTGTGATACCAAGATGTGGATTGATGTCATTAACCGTGGCGTTATGTCATATAAAGATCATGTATAAACAGTGGTGGTGTATTCAATACTAGCTGGATGTATGTCAAATTTTGTGTGATTTCTTGTAAATTTTGGTGTCTAACGTATGCCAATTGATGATTCCAAACTTTGTTTGTGATGTCACGATACATCGGGTGTGATGACACTGATACAGTGGTGGATGTCAAATATAGTGGTGTGATGTCAGGAATACTTTGTTGTCCATGAACAGTGTGAGTGATAATATATTGAATGATGTCATAAAAACTGAGTGATGTCATATATAAGGGGTCTGATTCATAGAGTCATGCCATGTCAAATATGGATATGATGTCATACTAAATAGTTTGTGATTGTATCCAAGAGTGGGTGTGTGTCATTATACACTGGGTTGATGACCCAGATACAATGGATTCAGTGTCATATCGTGGGTGATATTGCATATAAAATCGTTATGATTTGTGTGTGATTTAATATAATTGGTGACATCATGAATTCAGTGAAGGTATTGTGACTAAATGGTGTAAAAAGAGTGGAATGAGACGTTCTATGTATAGATGCATAATTGTTCATACATAAACTGGGTGATGAAAAATACAGTTGTCGAGAGTCAAATAGATGGTTGTGATGACACAGATACAGTGGTGAATGTCAGATATGGAGTGATTCATGATACAGGCATTTGGTCATAATATGGGGTGATGTCAAAATTTAGTTGTTATATAGTGTATATGTGTAAACATATAGTTGGTGTGATGTCCAACATACCAATGTGTGTATGATGAAAGGGTTGTGGATACAGATACATTTTCATGTAAAATAGAGTGAATGGATTATTATACAATGGATATGATGTTGTCATAATAGTATAGATCTCATAATACAGATGGTATGTATCATCAATACGTTGGAGTGATGAGAAACTTAATAGATGTAAGTACTATATGTGTGTGATCTTAAAATGGTGTTTGATGTCATAAAGTTGAGGATGGTTTTTTGTGCAACAGATACGCTATACATATGCCAAAGTGTGAAGACATACAAGAGTGGGGTGACATTGTCAAAACAGTGGGTGTACCAGTTATGGGTTGTAAATGTATAGTGTAAAATTTGGGGTTGGTTTTCATAATAGAGGTTGTGCTTCAGAAGAACATAGTGTGATGACAAAGCAGTGGTTGGATGTTATTACAGTGCATATGATGTACAAATGGGTGTGATGTCATACAAAGTGGATGTGATATACACGGAGAGCTTGTATGACCAGATACACTTGGTGCAATGTCTGATAGTGGTATGATGTCATCCTGACGGTGATTCATAAAATATGTGGTTTGCTGTGATAAGCGGTTGTCATTCATCTAAAGATGATATACTATCCAGTGTGTGTCATCAAACGAGGGTGATTCAATCATGGTATATGGTTTTATATCAAAAATACAGTGGATAAGGGCACACGTATACGGATGTGATTCAAAATATGAGATACCATCGATGGTGGTGTGATGACAGAACAGTGGACGTGAGTTATTATAGTGGAGTGATGTCATATAGAGTGGTCGTGATGTTAAAAAGTGGTGATGTCATAAAGAGTGGGGTGTGATGACATATGTATCAATATGATTCTATAAAGTGGATTGATGTCATACCAACTGGTGTTTATAAATTGATACATTCAGTGTGATGGCATCCATAACCGGGGGTGATACAGACATAGTGGCTGTGAAGCACGCA
Organism: Odocoileus hemionus; assembly: GCA_020976825.1. NCBI lineage: Eukaryota > Metazoa > Chordata > Mammalia > Artiodactyla > Cervidae > Odocoileus > Odocoileus hemionus. The sequence continues at coordinate 30,326 of JAJLRB010004837.1, read as the reverse complement.
ATGGTTTGTATACATATTTGATGCCATTATAAAGTAGATATGTCATAAACGAGTTTGGTATGTCATCGATACAGTCATTGTGAGAAGCCAATAATGAATGGTGTTACACACAGTGGAGAGAATATAGGGGTGTGTCATAGAGATGCTGTGATGCTATACTAAGGGATTGTTGCCATAAAGTGTGATATGATGTCATGTATATGCACAGGATGGCATACATATGCCACCTGGATGTCTTACATTGTTGTGTGATGTATCGACAGATGGTGTGATGACAATAGAGGGGGTGTGTTAAGAAAGTGGGTAACATCAGATACAAACTTGTTTTGTCCATCTAACATGTGGTAGATCATAATATGGATATGAGTTCCATTTAACATAGTGCCATCCATGCCTTACAACACCTATGATTCGCAAAGTCATTATTTCTATACTTCCTATTGTTCCTACATCGTAGTATTTCAAATAACAAGTTTCATTACCGGCATCAAGTTGTGAATTACACAGATACATACTGTGATTCAATCATGGTTTGTTTCCATTCATACCCATTGAAATGTCATATACACTGAGTAGTGAGGTCATAACCATATAGTTGCTGTTATAAATCATCTTAGTCACAAATATGATTGAATGGCTTATACATGTATTTCATGTTAAGGGATATCAGAATCCGTCACTGATGCCATATACCTGTGGCTTTAATGTCATAAAGGGAGGATGTGTGTCTGTGCTGTGCCCAAGTTGCACAAATATATTGCGGCGAGTGTGATGTAATACAACGAGTGGGTTGTGTGTTTTCCAATACTGTCCTTTGATGACACAGATTAGTGGTTGTGAATATCCAGCATGTGTTGTGTAGTATGTTTGCCCTATAAGTACTGGATGTAGTTTATTCATATATATATGTTGTGCTGTCATAAGTACAGAATTCTCAAGACTCAAGGTGTGGATGTGAAGTTAGATTTTAGTGCATAAGGTTCACCGTATGTTATGGTTTGATGATGCATACAAAAGTGGGTGTGATATCAGTGAAGAAATTGTCATGACAAGATAATACAAAGCGTTGTAAATGTCATCATGCCTTAAGTGGATGTTACTTAAAATAAAATTACAGAGTTTTTGCAGTAATATACTATATGGGAATTTCTGGCTGCTCTGTAGTGCAGTATAATTCACACTATATGCCTAGTGTGGTTCATCAACACACAGATATGTGGAGGTCATACATAGTGTGATCAGTAGCAATAAATAAATTGGAATAGTTATGTCACACTATACTGGATGTTGATAGCATACTAAAATACTGGCCAGTGATTACCATTGATAGGTGAGTGCTGATGACACGTAATACAGAGACGTGAGGTCACTTAGAGTGGACGTAGATGGTCATAATTAAAGTGGTGTGACGGCATACAGAGTGGATGTGATATCATATGGCCCAGGCGTATGATGTTCACACATATCGTTGGCGTGTGATGTCCATAGGTACACTGTTTTGATAAAATGTAAGATAGATTGGGTGTGATGACACACATAGTGTGGCTTGGATCTCCATAGATTTACGGGGATGAGATTGTCATTCGACCGTGGACGTTCTAGTCATAATATATAGAGATCTGATGTCATGAATGCAGTGTGTGATTCAATAAAATACTGAGCATTGATGTCATAAATTGTGAATGTGAATTTCTTGTAATAATGAGTGTATGGTGTTCATACGTATTAGCCAATTGTGATGACCTTCCATACTTGATGTGATGTCATCGATACCAGCGGTGTGATGACACTGCCGATACAGTGTGTGATGTCAAATCTACGTGGTGTGATGTCAGGAGATAGCCGTTTGTTTTGTTGATCATGAAAGCCAGTGTGTGTGATAGCATATATATTTGGATATAATATCCATACAATATAACTGGATGTGATGTGCACTATATATATAGGTCTGATGTATCATGGAGTTCATGCCATGTCATGCATACTGAATATGATGTCATACATATGTGTAGTGTGATGTGATCCAAAGAGTTGCAATGTGTGTAATTGATACACTGTTGATGACCACAGATACATATTGGATGCAGTGTCAGATATAGTGGTGAATGGCAGATATAACATCGCGTTGTCTTGTGTGTGATGGATCATATAGGGTGTGGTGATGACATCATGAATTCAGTTGGATGTAATGTGATTGACTACAATGGTTGTGAAATCATAAGAGTTGATGGCGTTATATATAGTGCATAAGTTTGTCATACATACTACTGGTGTGATGTCATAATATTACAGTTGTCCAGAGATCAACAATAAATGTGTTTGATGACAACATATAACAGTGGATGCAATATTCATGATAGTGGGATAGTGATATCATGATACAGTGTAAAAACATTTGCGGTCAAAAGTAATGTGGTGTGATCTCATAAAATGTGGTGTGATGCCTTATATAGATGTATATTGATGGTAAAACATATAGTTGGTGTGATGTCCATACATACCAATGTTGTGATATGAAGGAAAGAGTGAGTGTGAGACACAGATACAGTTTCTGCTAAGCTACAAATAGAGTGAATATGAAATGGTTTATACCATGATATGAATGTTCATCATACATACGTCTATGAGATCTCATAAATACAGAAGGTATGATATCATCAATACAGATGGAAGTTGAATGACACGAGATTACTGTGGATACAATGTCAACTATACCTGTTGTGTGATGTCTTAAAAATGGTGGTTTGACGTCTTAATTGTAGAGGATGGTGGATTTCTTCTATAGTTCAATAGATGCAAGACAAAGTGCCAGTGTGAAGTCATACAAGAGTGTGTGTGTGACATTGTCAATACAGTGGTTGTGTGATGACTCAGATTTAACAGGCTGTGATGTCACATAGTATCAGTGTAATATGTTTGCCCAGCACACTGGATGTGGTTTCATAATAGAGGTTGTGCTGTCGATAAGAACAGTAGTGTGAATGACAAAAGCAGTGGATGTGATGTTATTACAGTGCATATGATGTCACACTTGTAGTTTGGGTGTGATGTCATACAAAAGTGGGATGTGATATCAGCGGAGAGTCTTGTGATGACCAAGATACACTTGGTGCATATGTTGATAGAAGTGAGTATGATGTCATGCCTGAACGTGGATGTGACCTATCATAAAATATGTGGTTTGCTGTGATAGAGCGGATGATGATGTCATCTAAAGTGCAAAATGATGTCATACATATCCGAGTGTGTGTCATCAACACCGAGGTTTTGTGATGTCATATATAGTGGGGTATCATCATCAAAAATAGAGTGGATAGAGAGGTCACACGTATACTGGATGTGATGAAATCATACAAATATTGGCTGAGATACCATCGATTGGGGTGGGTGATGACACATGATACAGTGGACGTGAGGTCAGATATAGTGGAGTGATGTCATATAGAGTGGTCCGTGATGTAAAAAGCGGTGTTTTTTGATGTCATAAAGTGGTGGATGTGATGACATATGTATCACATATGATTTCATATATATAGTGGAGATGATGTCATACACAATACTGGGTTTGATGAAATTATACATTCAGTGTGATGGCACAGATTACCGTGGGTGTGATATCAGATCATATGTGGCTGTGAAGCACGCAATGGCTGTATTTGTCATAACACTGTGGTTTGATGCCATAATAAAGTAGAATATGTCATAAACGTAGTGTGTGTGATGTCATCGAAACAGTCATTGTGCGAGAAGTCACACATATAGTGGAATGTGCTATCACACACATGTAGACCACATGTCATATGTAGTTGCGTGATTGTGATGTCATGAGGAGAGTGCATGTGATGTCATAAATACTAAGGATTGTTGCCATAAAGTGTGGAAATGATGTCAGGTATAGTGCACCAGGATGGCATACATAAGCCACTGTGATGAGTCTTACATTGTTGGTGTGATGTTTTCGACAGAGTGGGTGTGATGAATATAGAGTGGGTGTGGTGGTTAGAGAGAAATGGGTATCAAGTCCAGATACAGAATTGTTTTTGTCATCAACACAGTGTGGGTGAGATCATATATAGTGGATATGATGTCATAAACATAGTGTTTTACTTGTCATTGGATCTTAACAAGACACCGATATGATGTCATCAAGAGTGCATATAATGTCCTGTATGAGTGTGCGGAGTGCCTATAGTGTCCTACAATGCTTGGGTGTGATTTCATACATACTGGAGTGTTTCATACCGTCAATAAGTTGGGTGATTACACAGATACAGTAGCTGTGATGTCGGATACAGTGGTGTGTTGTCATTCTTGTTACACCATGGGGTAGGGGGGGGGGGGGGAAATGTTCATATACACTGAGTATGATGTCATAAAATAGTAGGTGTGTTTTATAGATAAAGTGCTGTGAGTCACAAGTATAGTGTATGTGATGTCATATACAGTGCATGTGATTTCATGAATTGATGTGGGTGTGATGTCATGAATACCGTCAGGTGATGCCATAAACGGTGGTTTTAATGTCATAAAGTGATGGATGTGTAGTGTCTGTCTGATGTGCCAAGTCAATGCGCCATATATATGGCGACTGTGATGTAATACAACGAGTGGGTGTGATGTCGGTCAATACAGTCGTTGTGAGGACAACAGATTAGTGGTTGTGAATGTCACATGTGTAAGGTGTATATGTTTGCCCTACCTTTACTGGATATAGTTTCATATATAGATTTGTATTGTGATGGTTCATAAGTACAGTAGTCTGAAAACTCAAGGTGTGGATGGTGATGTTATAATATATGCATAGGATGTCACGCATATAAGTTGGTTTGATGGCATACAAATGTGGGTGTGGTGATATAAGTGAAGAAATTGTCATGACCAAAGATACAAGTGGGGTTGTGATGTCATGACCTGAAGTGGATGTGATGGTCAAAAATACTGTGGTTTGCTGTAATAGAGTATATGTAGGACGTCTTCTGTAGTGCAATGATGTTCACCAATATGCCCTAGTGTGGTGTCATCAACACAGAGTGTTGAGATGTCATTACATAGTGTGTATCATGGCATAAATATAGTGGGATATGATGTCCACACGTTATACTGGATGTGATATCATACACTATATTGGCGTTTTTGATACCATCGGATAGGGTGAGTGTTGTTGACACGTATACAGTGAGGTCAGAGACGTGAGGTCATCAATAAAGTGGTGTGACGACATAAAGAGTGATGTGATATCCTATGCAGTGCATATGATGTCACACATATAGTGTGCTGTGATGTCATACGTACACTGGTTTTGATAAAGTAGATACATTGGGTGTGATGACACACATAGAGTGGCTGTGATATCATAGATTAGGGGATGAGATGTCATTCACCGTGGAGTTTTATGTCATATATAGGGAGATCTGATGTCATGAATGCAGTGTGGGAATGTCATCAATACTGAGCATTGATGTCATAATTTTGAATGGGGATTTCTTGTAAAAAGTGTATGGTGTCATACGTATGCCAAGTGGATGACTTCCATACTTGTTGTGATGTCATCGATACAGCGGTGTGATGACACTGATACAGTGGGTGTGATGTCAAATATAGTGGGTGTGGATATGTCAGGAATAGCCGTTGTGTTGTCATGAAAGCAGTGTGTGTGGTATCATATAATATTGGATATGATGTCATTAATATACTGGGATGTGATGTCATATATATAGGGGTCTGATGTCATAGAGTTCATGCCATGTCATGCATACTGAATATGATTTCATACATATATGTGTGTGATGTGATCCAGAGAGGATGGTGGTGTCATGATACACTGGGTTTGATGACCCAGATACAATGGATTCAGTGTCAGATATAGTGGGTGATGGCAGATATAACATCGTGTTTGTCTTGTGTTGATGTCATATATAGGTGTGGTGACATTATGAATTCAGTTGGATGTATTGTGATGACTACAATGGTGTGAAATCATAAAGAGTGGATGAGACGTTTATGTATAGTGCATAAGTTGTCATACATAAACTGGGTGTGATGTCATTTATACAGTTGTTCCAGAGATCATCAATAGAATTTGGTATGACACAGATACAGTGGGATGCAATGTCAGATAGTGGGAGTGATATCATGAGATACAGTGCATTTGCCGTCAAAAGTAATGTGGTGTGATCACATATAAATGATGGGTGTGATGGCTTATATATAGTGTATATGGATGTAAACATATAGTTTTTGGTGTGATGTCAATACATACCAAGGTTGTGATTATGATGGAAAGAGTGTGTGTCGAGATACAGATACAGTTTCTGCGATGCTACAAATAGAGTGAAATATGTTGTTTTTATACAATGTGATATGATGTTGTCATGACATTGTCGATGAGATCTCATTAAATACAGATGGTATGATATCATCAATACGTTGGATGTGATGACACAGATACCGTGGATACAATGTCATCTATACTGTGGTGAGATTGTCTTAAAAATGGGGGTTTGATGTCATAATGTAGTGGATGGTTTTTCTTCTATCGTGCAACAGATGCGATACAATATGGCCAAGTGTGAAGGATCATACAAAGAGTGGTGTGACATTGTCAATACGTGGGTGTGATGACTCAGTTTACTGCTGTTGATGTCACATGTATATGTGTTATGTAGTGCCCTGCATACTGGATGTAGGTTTCATCAATAGAGGTTGTGCTGTCATAAGAACAGTAGTGTGATGACAAAAGCAGTGGTTGTGATGAGTTAATTTACAGTGCATATGATGTCACACATGTGTGGGTGTGATGTCATACAAAATGGATGTGATGATCAGCGGAGAGTTGTGATGACCAAGATAACACTTGGTGCAATGTCTGATAGAGATGAGTATGATTCATGCCTGACGCTGGATGTGATATCATACAAATATTGGCTGAGATACCATCGATTGGGTGGGTGGGTGAGGTGATGACACAGATACAGTGGACGTGAGGTCAGATATATAGTGGAGTGATGTCATATAGAGTGGTCGTGAATTTAAAAAGTGGGTGATGTGATGTCATAAAGAGTGGATGTGATGACATATGTATCACATATGATTTCATATATATAGTGGAGATGATGTCATACACAAACTGGGTTTGATGAAATTGATACATTCAGTGTGATGGCACAGATACCGTGGGTGTGATATCAGACATAGTGGCTGTGAAGCACGCAATGGCTGTATTGTCATAACACTGTGTTTGATGCCATATAAAGTAGATATGTCATAAACGTAGTGTGCTGTCACACAGAGTAGACCCACATGTCATATGTAGTGCGTGTGATGTCATGAGGAGAGTGCATGTGATGTCATAAATACTAAGGATTGTTGCCATAAAGTGTTGATATGATGTCATGTATAGTGCACAGGATGGCATACATATGCCACCTGTGATGTCTTACATTGTTGGTGTGATGTTTTCGACAGAGTGGGTGTGATGACATATAGAGTGGGTGTGGTGGTAGAGAGAAGGGGTATCAAGTCAGATACAGAATTTGTTTTGTCATCTACACAGTGTGGGTGAGATCATATATAGTGGATATGATGTCATAAACATAGTGCTTGTCATGGCTTACAAGCACCGATATGATGTCATCAAGCGTGCATATAATGTCTTATAGAGTGCCTATAGTGTCCTACATGCTGTGCGTGTGATTTCATACATACAGAGTGTTTCATACCGTCAATCAAGTTGGGGTGATTACACAGATACAGTAGCTGTGATGTCGGATACAGTGGTTGTGTTGTCATTCATACACCATGTGAAATGTCATATATACTGAGTATGATGTCATAAACATAGTAGGTGTGTTTGTTATAGATATTGTGGCTGTGATGTCACAAGTATAGTGTATGTGATGTCATATACAGTGCATGTGATTTCATGAATTGAGTGGGTGTGATGTCATGAATACCGTCAGGTGATGCCATAAACCGGTGGTTTTAATGTCATAAAGTGAGGATGTGATGTTGTGTATAGTGCCAAGTCGCCATATATATGGCAACTGTGATGTAATACAACGATTGGGTGTGATGTTGTCAATACAGTCGTTGTGATGACACAGATTAGTGGTTGTGATGTCACATGTGTAGGGTATATGTTGCCATCTATACTGGATATAGTTTCATATATAGAGGTTGTGATGTCATAAGTACAGTAGTCTGAAGACTCAAGGTGTGGATGTGATGTTATAAATAGTGCATAGGATGTCACGCATATTGTTGGTTTGATGGCATACAAATGTGGGTGTGATATCAGTGAAGAAATTGTCATGACAAAGATACAGTGGGTGTGATGTCATGCCTGAAGTGGATGTGATGTCAAAAATACTGTGGTTTGCTGTAATAGAGTATATGTGACCTCTTCTGTAGTGAAAATGATATTACAATATGCCTAGTGTGGTGTCATCAACACAGAGTGTTGTGATGTCATACATAGTGTGTATCATGGCATAAATATAGTGGATATGAAGTCACACGTATACTGGATGTGATATCATACATATATTGGCCGTGATACCATCGATAGGGTGAGTGTGATGACACGTATATACTCGACGTGAGGTCATCAATAAAGTGGTGTGACGTCATAAAGAGTGGATGTGATGTCCTATGCAGTGCATATGATGTCACACATATAGTGGCTGTGATGTCATAGGTACACTGTTTTTGATAAAGTAGATACATTGGGTGTGATGACACACATAGAGTGGCTGTGATACCATAGATGTAGGGGATGAGATGTCATTAACCGTGGACGTTATGTCATATATAGGAGATCTGATGTCATGAATGCAGTGGTGGTGATGTATTCAATACTGAGCATTGATGTCATAATTTTTGAATGGGATTTCTTGTAAAATGTGTATGGTGTCATACGTATGCCAAGTGTGATGACTTCCATACTTGTTGTGATGTCATCGATACAGCGGGTGTGATGACACTGATACAGTGGGTGTGATGTCAAATATAGTGGGTGTGATGTCAGGAATAGCCGTTGTGTTGTCATGAAAGCAGTGTGTGTGGTATCATATATATTGGATATGATGTCATAAATATACTGGATGTGATGTCATATATATAGGGGTCTGATGTCATAGAGTTCATGCCATGTCATGCATACTGAATATGATGTCATACATATAGTGTGTGTGATGTGATCCAGAGAGTGGATGTGGTGTCATTGATACACTGGGTTTGATGACCCAGATACAATGGATTCAGTGTCAGATATAGTGGGTGAATTGGCAGATATAACATCGTGTTGTCTTGTGTGTGATGTCATATATAGTGTGGGTGACATCATGAATTCAGTGGATGTAATGTGATGACTACAATGGTGTGAAATCATAAAGAGTGGATGAGACGTTATGTATAGTGCATAAGTTGTCATACATAAACTGGGTGTGATGTCATATATACAGTTGTCCAGAGATCATCAATAGAATGGTTGTGATGATGACACAGATACAGTGGATGCAATGTCAGATAGTGGGAGTGATATCATGAGTACAGTGCATTTGCCGTCAAAAGTAATGTGGTGTGATCACATAAAATGTGGTGTGATGCCTTATATAGTGTATATGATGGTAAACATATAGTTGGTGTGATGTCATACATACCAAGGTTGTGATATGATGGAAAGAGTGTGTGTGAGATACAGATACAGTTTCTGCGATGCTACAAATAGAGTGAATATGATGTTTTATACAATGGATATGATGTTGTCATACATAGTCGATGAGATCTCATAAATACAGATGGTATGATATCATCAATACGTTGGATGTGATGACACAGATACCGTGGATACAATGTCAACTATACTGTGTGTGATGTCTTAAAAATGGTGGTTTGATGTCATAATGTGAGGATGGGTTTTCTTCTATCGTGCAACAGATGCAACAGATGCTATACATATGCCAAGTGTGAAGACATACAAAGAGTGGGGGTGACATTGTCAATACAGTGGGTGTGATGACTCAGTTTACTGGCTGTGATGTCACATGTATAGTGTATATGTTGCCCTGCATACTGGATGTGGTTTCATAATAGAGGTTGTGCTGTCATAAGAACAGTAGTGTGATGACAAAAGCAGTGGTTGTGATGTTATTACAGTGCATATGACGTCACACATGTAGTGGGTGTGATGTCATACAAAAGTGGATGTGATATCAGCGGAGAGCTTGTGATGACCAAGATACACTTGGTGCAATGTCTGATAGAGTGAGTATGATGTCATGCCTGACGTGGATGTGACATCATAAAATATGTGGTTTGCTGTGATAGAGCGGATGTGATGTCATCTATAGTGCAAATGATGTCATACATATCCGAGTGTGGTGTCATCAACACCGAGGTTTGTGATGTCATATATAGTGGGTATCATATCAAAAATACAGTGGATAAGAGGTCACACGTATACTGGATGTGATATCATACAAATATTGGCTGAGATACCATCGATTGGGTGGGTGTGATGACACAGATACAGTGGACGTGAGGTCAGATATAGTGGAGTGATGTCATATAGAGTGGTCGTGATGTTTAAAAAAAGTGTGTGATGTCATAAAGAGTGGATGTGATGACATATGTATCACATATGATTTCATATATATAGTGGAGATGATGTCATACACAAACTGGGGTTTGATGAAATTGATACATTCAGTGTGATGGCACAGATACCGTGGGTGTGATATCAGACATAGTGGCTGTGAAGCACGCAATGGCTGTATTGTCATAACACTGTGTTTGATGCCATATAAAGTAGATATGTCATAAACGTAGTGTGTGTGATGTCATCGAAACAGTCATTGTGAGAAGTCACACATATAGTGAAAGTGCTGTCACACAGAGTAGACCACATGTCATATGTAGTGCGTGTGATGTCATGAGGAGAGTGCATGTGATGTCATAAATACTAAGGATTGTTGCCATAAAGTGTTGATATGATGTCATGTATAGTGCACAGGATGGCATACATATGCCACCTGTGATGTCTTACATTGTTGGTGTGATGTTTTCGACAGAGTGGGTGTGATGACATATAGAGTGGGGGTGGTGGTGGTGGTAGAGAGAAGGGGTATCAAGTCAGATACAGAATTTGTTTTTGTCATCTACACAGTGTGGGTGAGATCATATATAGTGGATATGATGTCATAAACATAGTGCTTGTCATGGCTTACAAGCACCGATATGATGTCATCAAGCGTGCATATAATGTCTTATAGAGTGCCTATAGTGTCCTACATGCTGTGCGTGTGATTTCATACATACAGAGTGTTTCATACCGTCAATCAAGTTGGGGTGATTACACAGATACAGTAGCTGTGATGTCGGATACAGTGGTTGTGTTGTCATTCATACACCATGTGAAATGTCATATATATACTGAGTATGATGTCATAAACATAGTAGGTGTGTTGTTATAGATATTGTGGCTGTGATGTCACAAGTATAGTGTATGTGATGTCATATACAGTGCATGTGATTTCATGAATTGAGTGGGTGTGATGTCATGAATACCGTCAGGTGATGCCATAAACCGGTGGTTTTAATGTCATAAAGTGAGGATGTGATGTTGTGTATAGTGCCAAGTCGCCATATATATGGCTAGAACTGTGATGTAATACAACGATTGGGTGTGATGTTGTCAATACAGTCGTTGTGATGACACAGATTAGTGGTTGTGATGTCACATGTGTAGGGTATATGTTGCCATCTATACTGGATATAGTTTCATATATAGAGGTTGTGATGTCATAAGTACAGTAGTCTGAAGACTCAAGGTGTGGATGTGATGTTATAAATAGTGCATAGGATGTCACGCATATTGTTGGTTTGATGGCATACAAATGTGGGTGTGTGATATCAGTGAAGAAATTGTCATGACAAAGATACAGTGGGTGTGATGTCATGCCTGAAGTGGATGTGATGTCAAAAATACTGTGGTTTGCTGTAATAGAGTATATGTGACCTCTTCTTCTGTAGTGCAAATGATATATTACAATATGCCTAGTGTGGTGTCATCAACACAGAGAGTGTTGTGATGTCATACATAGTGTGTATCATGGCATAAATATAGTGGATATGAAGTCACACGTATACTGGATGTGATATCATACATATATTGGCCGTGATACCATCGATAGGGTGAGTGTGATGACACGTATATACTCGACGTCGTGAGGTCATCAATAAAGTGGTGTGACGTCATAAAGAGTGGATGTGATGTCCTATGCAGTGCATATGATGTCACACATATAGTGGCTGTGATGTCATACGTACACTGTTTTTGATAAAGTAGATACATTGGGTGTGATGACACACATAGAGTGGCTGTGATACCATAGATGTAGGGGATGAGAGATGTCATTCACCGTGGACGTTATGTCATATATAGGAGATCTGATGTCATGAATGCAGTGGTGGTGATGTCATCAATACTGAGCATTGATGTCATAATTTTTGAATGGGATTTCTTGTAAAATGTGTATGGTGTCATACGTATGCCAAGTGTGATGACTTCCATACTTGTTGTGATGTCATCGATACAGCGGGTGTGATGACACTGATACAGTGGGTGTGATGTCAAATATAGTGGGTGTGATGTCAGGAATAGCCGTTGTGTTGTCATGAAAGCAGTGTGTGTGGTATCATATATATTGGATATGATGTCATAAATATACTGGATGTGATGTCATATATATAGGGGTCTGATGTCATAGAGTTCATGCCATGTCATGCATACTGAATATGATGTCATACATATAGTGTGTGTGTGATGTGATCCAGAGAGTGGATGTGGTGTCATTGATACACTGGGTTTTGATGACCCAGATACAATGGATTCAGTGTCAGATATAGTGGGTGAATTGGCAGAGATATAACATCGTGTTGTCTTGTGTGTGATGTCATATATAGTGTGGGTGACATCATGAATTCAGTGGATGTAATGTGATGACTACAATGGTGTGAAATCATAAAGAGTGGATGAGACGTTATGTATAGTGCATAAGTTGTCATACATAAACTGGGTGTGATGTCATATATACAGTTTGTGTCCAGAGATCATCAATAGAAATGGTTGTGATGACACAGATACAGTGGATGCAATGTCAGATAGTGGGAGTGATATCATGAGTACAGTGCATTTGCCGTCAAAAGTAATGTGGTGTGATCACATAAAATGTGGTGTGTGATGCCTTATATATTGTGTATATGATGGTAAACATATAGTTGGTGTGATGTCATACATACCAAGTTGTGATATGATGGAAAAGAGTGTGTGTGAGATACAGATACAGTTTTCTGCGATGCTACAAATAGAGTGAATATGATGTTTTTATACAATGGATATGATGTTGTCATACATAGTCGATGAGATCTCATAAATACAGATGGTATGATATCATCAATACGTTGGATGTGATGACACAGATACCGTGGATACAATGTCAACTATACTGTGTGTGATGTCTTAAAAAATGGTGGTTTGATGTCATAATGTGAGGATGGGTTTTTCTTCTATCGTGCAACAGATGCTATACATATGCCAAGTGTGAAGACATACAAAGAGTGGGGGTGACATTGTCAATACAGTGGGTGTGATGACTCAGTTTTACTGGCTGTGATGTCACATGTATAAGTGTATATGTTGCCCCTGCATACTGGATGTGGTTTTCATAATAGAGGTTGTGCTGTCATAAGAACAGTAGTGTGATGACAAAAGCAGTGGTTGTGATGTTATTACAGTGCATATGATGATGTCACACATGTAGTGGGTGTGATGTCATACAAAAGTGGATGTGATATCAGCGTGAGAGCTTGTGATGACCAAGAATACACTTGGTGCAATGTCTGATAGAGTGAGTATGATGTCATTGCCTGACGTGGATGTGACATCATAAAATATACATATCCGAGTGTGGGTGTCATCAACACCGAGGTTTGTGATGTCATATATAGTGGGTATCATATCAAAAAAAAAAAAATACAGTGGATAAGAGGTCACACGTATACTGGATGTGATATCATACAAATAAATGGCTGAGATATTATCCATCGATTGGGTGGGTGTGATGACACAGATACAGTGGACGTGAGGTCAGATATAGTGGAGTGATGTCATATAGAGTGGTCGTGATGTTAAAAAGTGGTTGTGATGTCATAAAGAGTGGATGTTCGACTGACATATGTATCACATATGATTCATATATATAGTGGAGATGATGTCATACAAACAAACTGGGTTTGATGAAATTGATACATTCAGTGTGATGGCACAGATAACCGTGGGTCGTGAGTTCGTGAATTTGGGATCCGGTTGGGGGGTGTGTGTGTCGACGGTAACGATTGGCTTGTCTGGGAGGGGGGGGCGAGCGGGGAGTGATGGTAATACGTCTGAGATGCGACCTATAGAGAGGCAATAAATGGTTGATGTGGGTCTTAGTTGATTGGAGTAGTTCGTCGGGGTGGCTGGTGTGTTGGGTGGGGGGGCGGGGGGGGCTGTTTATTGTTGGGTTGTGGTGTCTTTGGGATTTTCGTTGTTGGATAACTGGGTAGATGTGTTGGTTCCGGCCGACGGTGTTGGGAGGGGTTGGAGAGGGTTGGGGAGTGAGGGGATATGGGTGGAAGTGGGGTGTTATCGGGCAGTGGGGCGATGCATCTGGGTTGAAGGATGTGGGGGGGGGGGGGGGTGGGGGGGCAGGGGGTGGGGGATGCTATGGGAATGCGGGAGGTGGTGGGGGGGGGGTCTGGGAGCCAGGGGAGGGGGGGGGGGGGGAGCCAGGGAGTGCTGTGTGATGTTTGTAGTTATTGGTGCCATGTGATAAGTTGTACTGTTGTGCTTCATTGGGTTCTGTCTTCCCTTTTTGTTTCTCTACTTCGATAGTGTGTGTGTTCATCCTCTATGTGATTCGTGTTCTTGTTTTGTCTTTCCGGTGATACTGCAGACATTGTGGCGGTGAAGCACGCTAATGGCTGTATTGTCATAAAACAATGTGTTTTTTGATCCCCATATTAAGTAGAGATGTCATAATCGTGATTAGTGTGGATGTCAATCCGAAACAGTCATGTGAGAAGTCAACACGTATATGAAAATGTGCTGTCACACACAGTGTAAGACCACATGTCATATGTAGTGTGCGTTGAATGTCATGATAGAGAGTGCATGATGATGTCATAAATACTAAGGATTGTTGCCATTAAAGTGTGATATGATGTCATGTATAGTGCATCAGGATGGCCATACATATGCCACCATGTAATGTCTACATAGTGGTTGGTGTGAGTGTTGGGTGAGGATACGGACAGAGTGGGTGTGAATGACAGATTGAGTGGGTGTAGGTAATGAGAGAGTAAGGGGTATCTAGAGTCATGATACCAGAATTTTTTTTGTCATCTTACACCAGTTGGTGCGGTGAGATCGATGATATAGAGTGGATATGATGTCATAAACATAGGGTGCTTGTGCATGGCTTTTGACAGAGCTACCGATGATGAATAGTCATATCAAGCGTAGTCATAGTAATGTCTTATAGAGTGCCCTTGAATAGTGCTCCCCCTACAAAAAAACAACAGCGCCTGTGCGTTGTGAATTATTTCATATCATAAATCCTACAGAGGTTTTCAGATTATCGATATAATTAGATCAGCACCGGTCAATCAAGCTGCGGAGTGATTACAGAGACAGATTAACGAGTAGCTTGTGTAGGTCGGAGTACATTGCTGGTTGGGCTGCTTGTCAGTTTCCTAAGATACAACCCTAGTGAAATGGAATATGGTCATATATACTGAGTATGATGGTCATCGAATACAGTAGGTAGGTGTTGTGATTGTTTGATAAGGGAATATTGTGGCTTGTGATGAATTGATCACAAGTATAGTGTAATGTATATAGTCATATACATGACATATCACTGCATAGATGTGAGTTTCATATGATATTGATGTATAGAGTTGTAAGTAGGTGTGATGGTGCATGAAAGTACCAATCCAAGGTGATGACACATAAAATAGACCGGTGGTTTATATAAATGTCGATTAAAGAGGGTGCTATGTGTATCAATGTGGTAATTTGGTAGAGTGTAATTGTGTTCCATAGTGTGCTCGATTAGTCCTCCACGCACTATATAGTGATATTATGACAGAAACTCCCATTTATAATGTGCATCTGTGATTTATACAACGATTGGGTGTGATGTGGGTTCGAAATTACAGTCGTTGTGATGACACAGAATTAGTGGTTGTGATTGTCACATGTGTAGGGTATATGTGAGCCAATCGATACTGGATATAGTTCTCATATAATAGATGTTGTGATGTCATAAGTACAGTAGTCCTGAAGGACTCTAGAGATGTGGCTGTGATAGTTTATAAATAGTGCATAGGATGTCACGCATATTGTTGGTTATGATGGTATACAAAGTGGGTGTAGATATCAGTGAAGAAAATTGTTCATGACACAAAAGATAAACAAGTGGTGTGTTGTTCATGCCGTGAATGTGGTACTTGTGATGTTCAATGATAACTGTGGTATTGGCTGTAATAGGAGGTATAGGTTGACCTGCTTCTGTTAGTGAATCATGATGTAATTACAAATATGCCTAGTGTGGTGTCTGTCAAAGCCACAGAGTGTTTCTGTGATGTCATATTCATAGTGTAGTATCATGGCATAAATAATAGTGGTATATGGAAGCTCACACGTGCAACCACATGACGGGATTGTGGATATCATACATATATGGGCTCGGATAAAAGATACGAATCGTGACTAGGGTGGAGTTTGTGATGACAACGTATATAACTTCTGAGATTGAGTCATCAATCAGAAGTGAGTACGAGCAAAGCGCTATAAAATAGTTGGGATGTGATGTCCTTAAATGAGTCTGTGACAAAGAAAAGTGTACAAAGTCAAATGAATAGACCAATCAAGACACATAATATGTTGGCTGTGAGGTCATGACTTACACTTGGTTTTGTGATAAAGTAGATACATTGGGTGGTGATGACAGACACAATGAGTTTGGCGGGTTGATAAGTGATACCTGTATAGATGTATGGGGTGAGATGTCATTAACCGTGGTACTGTTAGGGTTCATATATGAAAAGGGAAAGGGGGGAAAAAATTTCTTTTTTTGGGATGTCATGCAATGCGAGTTTGGTTAGTGTGAATGTCATGCAATACTGAGCGAGACATGTGATGGTCTATAATTTTAGTATCGAATGGGATTTTCTATCTTTGTAAAATGTGAGTTAATGGGGTTGTTTGTCATAACGGTATTGCCAAGTGTGTCTAGACTGATTCCATACTTGTTACCGCGTGATAGTCATCGATACTGATGACACTGATACAGTGGGTGTGATGTCAAATATAGTGGGTGTGATGTCAGGAATATTAGCCGTTGTGTTGTCATGAAAGCAGTGTGTGTGGTATCATATATATTGGATATGATGTCATGAATAAATATACTGGATGTGATGTCATATATATAGGGGTCTGATGTCATAGAGTTCATGCCATGTCATGCATACTGAATATGATGTCATACATATAGTGTGTGTGATGTGATCCAGAGAGTGGATGTGGTGTCAGTTGATACACTGGGATTTTGATGACCCAGATTACAATGGATTCAGTGTCAGATATAGTGGGTGAATTGGCAGATATAACATCGTGTTGTTTGTCTTGTGTGTGATGTCATATATAGTGTGGGGTGACATCATGAATTCAGTGTGATGTAATGTGATGACTACAATGGTGTGTGAAATCATAAAGAGTGGATGAGACGTTATGTATAGTGCATAAGTTGTCATACATAAACTGGGTGTGATGTCATATATACAGTTGTCCAGAGATCATCAATAGAATGGTTGTGATGACACAGATACAGTGGATGCAATGTCAGATAGTGGGAGTGATATCATGAGTACAGTGCATTTGCCGTCAAAAGTAATGTGGTGTGATCACATAAAATGTGGTGTGATGCCTTATATAGTGTAGTAATATGATGGTAAACATATAGTTGGTGTGATTGTCATACATACCAAGGTTGTGAGCTTATATGATGGAAAGCTGTGTGTGTAGATACAGATACAGTTTCTGCGATGCTACAAATAGAGTGAATATGATGTTTTATACAATGGATATGATGTTGTCATACATAGTCGATGAGATCTCATAAATACAGATGGTAATGATATCATCAATACGTTGGATGTGATGACAGGACACAGATACCGTGGATACAATGTCAACTATACTGTGTGTGATGTCTTAAAAATGGTGGTTTGATGTCATAATGTGAGAGGATGGGTTTTCTTCTATCGTGCAACAGATGCTATACATATGCCAAGTGTGAAGACATACAAAGAGTGGGGGGTGACATTGTCAATACAGTGGGGTGTGATGACTCAGTTTACTGGCTGTGATGTCACATGTATAGTGTATATGTTGCCCTGCATACTGGATGTGTGGTTTCATAATAGAGGTTGTGCTGTCATAAGAACAGTAGTGTGATGACAAAAGCAGTGGTTGTGATGTTATTACAGTGCATATGATGTCACACATGTAGTGGGTGTGATGTCATACAGGAAAAAAAAGTGGATGTGATATCAGCGGAGAGCTTGTGATGACCAAGATACACTTGGTGCAATGTCTGATAGAGTGAGTATGATGTCATGCCTGACGTGGATGTGACATCATAAAATATGTGGTTTTGCTGTGATAGAGCGGGATGTGATGTCATCTATAGTGCAAATGATGTCATACATATCCGAGTGTGGTGTCATCAACACCGAGGTTTTGTGATGTCATAATATATAGTGGGTATCATATCAAAAATACAGTGGATAAGAGGTCACACGTATACTGGATGTGATATCATACAAATATTGGCTGAGATACCATCGATTGGGTGGGTGTGATGACACAGATACAGTGGACGTGAGGTCAGATATAGTGGAGTGATGTCATATAGAGTGGTCGTGATGTTAAAAAAAGTGGTGTGATGTCATAAAGAGTGGATGTGATGACATATGTATCACATATGATTTCATTTAATATATAGTGGAGATGATGTCATACACGAACTGGGTTTGATGAAATTGATACATTCAGTGTGATGGCACACATACCGTGGGTGTGATATCAGACATAGTGGCTGTGAAGCACGCAAAATGGCTGTATTGTCATAAACACTGTGTTTGATGCCATATAAAGTAGATATGTCACTCTAAACGTAGTCGTGTGTGATCTTGTCATCGAGAAACAGTCTATTGTGAGAAGTCAACATATAGGAGATGCATAAGTGCTGTCACTACGCACAGTAGACCTCCATTATGTCATATGTAGTGCGTGTGATGTCATGAGGAGAGAGTGGCATGTGATAGTCATAAATACTAAGGAATTGTTGCCATAAAAGTGTTGATATTGATGTCCATGTATAGTGCACAGGATGGCATACATATGCCAACCTGTGATGTGTCTTACATTGTTTTGGGTGTGATGTTTTTCTCAGACAGAGTGGGTGTGAATGACATATAGAGTGGAGTGGGTTTGTGGTGTTAGAGAGAATTGGGTCTTATCAAGTCAGATACAGAATTTGTTTTGTCATCTACACAGTGTGGGTTGTAGAGATCATATATAGTGGATTATGATGTCATAAACATTAGTGCTTGTCATGGCTTACAAGCACCGATATGATGTCATCAAGCGTGCATTATAATGTCTTATAGAGTGCCTATAGTGTCCTACATGCTGTGGGTGTGATTTCATTACATACAGGAGTGTTTCATACCGTCAATCAAGTTGGGGTGATTACACAGATACAGTAGCTAAGTGAATGTCGGATACAGTGGTTGTGTTGTCATTCATACACCATGTGAAATGTCATATATACTGAGTATGATGTCATATAACATAGTAGGTGTGTTGTTATAGATATTGTGGCTGTGATGTCACAAGTATAGTGTATGTGATGTCATATACAGTGCATGTGATTTCATGAATTGAGTGGGTGTGATGTCATTGAATACCGTCAGGTGATGCCATTAAACCGGTGGTTTTAATGTCATAAAGTGAGGATGTGATGTTGCTTTGGTATAGTGCCAAGTCGCCATATATATGGCGACTGTGATGTAATACAACGAGTGGGTGTGATGTTGTCAATACAGTCGTTGTGATGACACAGATTAGTGGTTGTGAATGTCACATGTGTAGGGTATATGTTGCCATCTATACTGGATATAGTTTCATATATATATAGAGAGTTGTGATGTCATAAGTACAGTAGTCTGAAGGACTTCCAACGTGTGGATGTGATGTTATAAATAGTGCATAGGATGGTCACGCTATATTGTTGGTTTGATGGCATACAAATGTGGGTGTGATATCAGTGAAGAAAATTATTGTCATGACAAAGAATACAGTGGGTGTGATGTCATGCCTTGAAGTGGATGTGTGATGTCAAAAAATACTGTGGTTTGCTGTAATAGAGTATATAGTGTCACCACTCTTCTGTAGTGCAAATGATATATCACAAATATGCCTAGTGTGGTGTCATCAACACAGAGTGTTTGTGATGTCATACATAGTGTGTATCATGGCATAAATATAGTGGATATGAAGTCACACGTATACTGGATGTGATATCATACATATATTGGCCGTGATACCTTCGATAGGGTGAGTGTGATGACACGTATATAGTCTCGACGTGAGGTCATCAATAAAGTGCGGTGTGACGTCATAAAGAGTGGATGTGATGTCCTATGCAGTTGCATATGATGTCACACATATAGTGGCTGTGATGTCATAGCGTACACTGTTTTTTGATAAAGTAGATACATTGGGTGTGATGACACACATAGAGTGGCTGTGATTACCATAGATGTAGGGGATGAGATGTCATTAACCGTGGACGTTATGTCATATATAGGAGATCTGATGTCATGAATGCAGTGGTGGTGATGACATTCAATACTGAGCATTGATGTCATAATTTTTTTTGAATGGGATTTCTTGTAAAATGTGTATGGTGTCATACGTATGCCAAGTGTGATGACTTTCATACTTGTTGTGAAATGTCATCGATTACGGGGGTGTGTGATGACACTGAGTGGTTTGTGTCTTTTACAGTGGGTGTTGGATGTCAAAATATAGTGGGTGTGATGTCAGGAATAGGCCGTTGTTTTGTCATGAAAGCAGTGTGTGTGGTATCATATATATTGGATATGATGTCATAAATATACTGGATGTGATGTCATATATATAGGGGTCTGATGTCATAGTTAGTTCATGCCATGTCATGCATACTGAATATGATGTCATACATATAGTGTGTGTGATGTGATCCAGAGAGTGGATGTGGTGTCATTGATACACTTGGGTTTGATGACCCAGATACAATTCAGGATTCAGTGTCAGATATAGTGGGTGAATTGGCAGATATAACATCGTGTTGTCTTGTGTGTGATGTCATATATAGTGTGGGTGACATCATGAATTCAGTGGATGTAATGTGTGATTACAATGGTGTGAAATCATAAAGAGTGGATGAGACGTTATGTATAGTGCATAAGTTGTCATACATAAACTGGGTGTGATGTCCATTATATACAGTTGTCCAGAGATCATCAATAGAATGGTTGTGATGACACAGATACAGTGGATGCAATGTCAGATAGTGGGAGTGATATCATGAGTACAGTGCATTTGCCGTCAAAAGTAATGTGGTGTGATCACATAAAATGTGGTGTGATGCCTTATATAGTGTATATGATGGTTAAACATATAGTTTGTGTGATGTCATACATACCAAGGTTGTGATATGATGGAAATGTGTGTGTGAGATACAGATACAGTTTCTGCGATGCTACAAATAGAGTGAATATGATGTTTTATACAATGGATATGATGTTGTCATACATAGTCGATGAGATCTCATAAATACAGATGGTATGATATCATCAATACAGTGGATGTGATGACACAGATACCGTGGATACATGTCAACTATACTGTGTGTGATGTCTTAAAAAATGGTGTTTGATGTCATAATGTGAGGATGGGTTTTCTTCTATCGTGCAACAGATGCTATACATATGCCAAGTGTGAAGACATACAAAGAGTGGGGGTGACATTGTCAATACAGTGGGGGGTGTGATGACTCAGTTTACTGGCTGTGATGTCACATGTATAGTGTATATGTTGCCCTGCATACTGGATGTGGTTTCATAATAGAGGTTGTGCTGTCATAAGAACAGTAGTGTGATGACAAAGCAGTGGTCATGTGATGTTATTACAGTGCATATGATGTCACACATGTAGTGGGTGTGATGTCATACAAAAGTGGATGTGATATCAGCGGAGAGCTATGTGATGACAAAGATACACTTGGTGCAATGTCTGATAGAGTGAGTATGATGTCATAGCCTGACGTGGATGTGACATCATAAAATATGTGGTTTGCTGTGATAGAGCGGATGTGATGTCATCTATAGTGCAAATGATGTCATACATATCCGAGTGTGGTGTCATCAACACCGAGGTTTGTGATGTCATATATAGTGGGTATCATATCAAAATACAGTGGATAGAGGTCACACGTATACTGGATGTGATATCATACATATATTGGCTGAGATACCATCGATTGGTGGGTGTGATGACACAGATACAGTGGACGTGAGGTCAGATATAGTGGAGTGATGTCATATATAGTGGTCGTGATGTTCAAAAGTGGTGTGATGTCATAAAGAGTGGATGTGATGACATATGTATCACATATGATTTCATATATATAGTTAGATGATGTCATACACAACACTGGGTTTGATGAAATTGATACATTCAGTGTGATGAACACAGATACAGTGGGTGTGATATCAGACATAGTGGCTGTGAAGCACGCAATGGCTGTATTGTCATAAACACTGTGTTTTGATGCCATAAAAAGTAGATATGTCATAAACGTAGTGTGTGTGATGTCATCGAAACAGTCATTGTGAGAAGTCACACATATAGTGAATAGTGCTGTCACACACAGTAGAACCACATGTCATATGTAGTGCGTGTGATGTCATGAGGAGAGTGCATGTGATGTCATAAATACTAAGGATTGTTGCCATAAAGTGTTGATATGATGTCATGTATAGTGCACATAGGATGGCATACATATGCCACCTGTGATGTCTTACATTTTGGTGTGATTTTTCGACAGAGTGGGTGTGATGACATAATAGAGTGGGTGTGGTGGCCAGAGAAATGGTTTTATCAAGTCAGATACAGAATTTGTTTTGTCTCATCTACCACAGTGTGGGTGAGATCATATATAGTGATATGATGTCATAAACATAGTGGCTTGCCCATGGCTTACAACAACCGATATGATGTCATCAATGAGTGCATATAATGTCATATACAGTGCCTATTGTGTCCTACATGCTGTGGAGTGATTTCATACATACAGTAGTCGTTTCATACCGTCAATCAAGTTGGTGTGGATTACACAGATACAGTAGGTTGTGATGTCAGATACAGTGGTTTGTTGTCCATTCATTACACATGTGTAAATGGTCATATACACTGAGTATGATGTCCATAAACATAGTAGGTGTAATTTTGTTTATCTGATACAGTGTCTGTGATGTCACAAGTATAGTATGAGATGTCATAGACTCAGTGCATGTGATTTCATGAATTGAGTGGATGTGATATCATGAATACCGTCAGGTGATGCCATAAACCGTGAGTCTTTTTAATGTCATAAAGTGAGGATGTGATTTGTGTTATAGTGCCAAGTGCCATATATATGGCGAGTGTGATGTAATAACAACAGTGAGCTTTGACTGAATAGTTGTCAATACAGTCGATGCGTGATGACACAGATTAGTGGTTGTGACGTCACATGTGTAGTGTATACGTTTGTTGCCCTCTTAATACTGATAGTTTCATATATAAGAGTTGTGATGTCATAAGTACAGTAGTCTGAAGACTCAAGTGTGGATGTGATGTTATATAATAGTGCATATGGAATTGTCACTGCATATTGTTGGTTTGATGGCATACAAAATGTAGGGTGTGATATCAGTGCGAAGAAAATGTCATGACAAAGATACAGTGAGGTGTGATGTCATGTCTGAAGTGGATGTGATTTCAAAAATACACTGTGGTTTGCTGTAATAGAGTATATGTGACGTCTTCTGTAGTGCAAATGATATGTCACACCAATATGCCTAGTGTGGTGTCATCATCAACACAAGAGTGTTGTGATAGTCATACATAGTGTGTATCATGGCATAAATATAGTGGATATGAAGTGTCACACGTATACTGGGAAGTGATATCATACATATAATGGCCGTGATACCATCGCGATAGGTGAGTGTGATGACACGTATACAGTAGACATGAGGTCATGAAAAGAGTGGATTCGTGGATAGTCATAAATAAAGTGGTATGTGACGCATAAAGAGTGGGATGTGAATGTCATATGCAGTGCATATGATGTCAACACATATAGTGGCTGATGATGTCCATACGTACACTGGTTTTTGATAAAGTTAGAACATTGGGTGTGATGGACACACATAGAGTGGTGTGATATCATATGATGTAGGGGATGAGATGTCATTCACCGTGGATATTATGACATATATAGGAGATCTGATGTCATGAATGCAGTGGTGGTGATGTCATTAAATACAGAGCATTGATGTCCATTAAATTGTGAATGTGATTTCTTGTAGAAATGTGTATGGTGTCATACGTAATGCCAAGTGTGATGACTTCCATACTTGTTGTGATGTCATTCGATACAGCGTTGTGTTGACACTGATAACAGTGGTGTGAGTCAAATATAGTAGGGTGAGAGAGTCAGGAAAATCCGTTGTGTGTTGTCATGAAAGCAGTGTGTGTGACATATCATAATATTTAGGAGATGATGTCATAAATATACCTGATGTGATGTCATACATAGAGGTGTCTGATGTCATAGAGTTCATGCCATGTCATGCATACTGAATATGATGTCATACATTATAGTGTGTGTTGATGTGATCCAAGAGTAGTGGATGTCGTTTCATTGATACACACTGGGTTAGATGTACCCAGATACAATGGATGCAGTGTCAGATATAGTGGTGCATTAGATGGCAGATATAACATCGTTTGTCCTTGTGTGTGATGTCCATATATAGTGTGTGTGATAATCATGAATTCAGTTGATGTAATGTGATGACTACAATGGTGTGAAATCATAAAGAGTGGATGTGACATTATGTAAAGTGCACAGATGTCTATAACCATAAACTGGGTGTGATGTCATATAAGACAGTTGTTCCAGAGATCATCAATAGAGTGTTAGTTGTGATGACACAGATACAGTGGATGCAATGTCCCAGATAGTAGGGAGTGATATCATGAGTACACAGTGCATTTTGCTAGTCAAAAGAAATGTGGTAGTGGATCTCATAAAATGTAGGATGTGAATGCTTTTTATATAGTGTATATGATATGTTAAACAAATAGATGGTGTGATGTCATACACACCAAGGTTGTGATATGATGGAAAGAATAGTGTGTGAGAGGCACAGATACAGTTTTCTGCTATGCTACAAATAGAGTGAATATGATGTTTTATACAATGATATGATGTCTCACACACCTTAAGTCGATGAGATCTCATAAATACAGATGGTATGATATCATCAATACAGTGGATGTTGATGACACAGATACCGTGGATACGATGTCAAATATACTGTGTGTGAGATGTCTTAAAAATGGTGGTTTGATGTCGCTAATGTGAGGATGTGATTTCTTCTATAAGTGCTATAAGATGCTATACATATGCCAAGTGTTGCAAGTCAACAAAGAGTGTGGGTGACATGTCAATACAGTGGGTGTGATGACTCAGATTACTTGCTGTGATGTCACATGTACTAGTGTATATAGTTTGCCCTGCATACTGGATGTGGTTTCATCAATAGAGGTTGTGCTGTCATAAGGTAACAGTAGTGTGAGAGACAAAAGCCAGTGGATGAGGATGTTATGTACAGTCATAGGAATGTCACACATGTAGTGGGTGTGATGTCATACAAAAAGAGGATGTGATATCAGAGCGGAGAGTATGTGATGACAAAGATACCACTTGGTGCGAATGTCTGATAGAGTGGAGTATGATGTTCAATGCCTGAAGTGGATGTGACATCATTAAATATGTGGTTTTGCTGTGATAGTAGCGGATGTGATGTCATCTATACGTGCAAATGATGTCATACAATATCGAAGTGTGGTGTACATCAACACCGAGGTTTGTGATGTCATACATAGTGGGTATCATGTCACAAATATAGTGGATAAGAGGTCACACGTATACTGGATGTGATATCATACAAATATTGGCTGAGATACCATCGATTGGGTAGGTTGTGATGACACAGATACAGTGACGTGAGTCAGATATAGTGGAGTGAGATGTCACTATATAGTGTCGGACGAGATGTCCATAAGGTGGTGTGATTGTCATAAAGAGTGGATGTGATGTCATATGGTATCACATAATGATTTCATATATGTAGTGGAGATGATGTCATACACACACTGGGGGGGGGGAAGGGGGGTTTGAATGAAAGTTGATACATTCAGTGTGAGATGACACAGATACAGTGTGGTGTGTGATATCAGACAAAGTAGAGCTGTGAATCCACGCAATGGCTGTATTGTCATAACACTGTATGTGTTTGATGCCATATAAAGTAGATATGTCATAAACATAGTGTGTGTGATGTCATCGAAGCTCAGTCCCCATTGTGAGAAGATCACACATATAGTGAAAGTGCTGATCACACAGAGTATACCACATGTCATATTAGTGCAATGTGATGTCATGAGTAGAGTGCATTGTGATGTCATAATAACACTAAGGATTGTTCTCATAAAGTGTTGATATGATGTCATGTATAGTGCACAGGATGGCATACATAATGCCACCTGTGATGTCTTACATAGTTTGGTGTGATGTTTTCGACAGAGTGGTGTGATGACATATAGATGTGGTGTGGTGGTAGAGAGAGAAGGGGTATCAAGTCAGATACAGAATTTGTTTTGTCATCTACACAGTGTGGGTTGAGGTGGGTGAGATCATATATAGTGGATATGAATGTCATAAACATAGTGCTTGTCATGGCTTACAAGCACCGATATGATAAGTCATCAAAGCGGTGCATATAATGTCTTATAGAGTGCCTATGATCTGTGTCCTACATGCTGTGCGTGTGATTTCATACATACATACAGAGTGTTTCATACCGTCAATCAAGTTGGGGTGATTACACAGATACAGTAGTGTGATGTCGGATACAGTGGTTTGTGTTGTCATTCATACACCATGTGAAATGTCATATACAATATATGAGTATGATGTCATAAACATAGTAGGTGTGTTGTTATAGATATTGTGGCTGTGATGTCCACAAGTATAGTGTATGATAGTCTCATTATACAGTGCATGTGATTTCATGAATTGAGTGTGTGGATGTCAAGAATACCGTCAGGTGATGCCATACAAACCGGTGGGTTTTTAATGTCACATATAAAGTGAGGATGTGATGTTGGTTTAGTGCCAAGTCGCCATATATATGGCGGACTGTGATGTAATACAACGATTGGGTGTGATGTTGTCAATACAGTCGTTGTGATGACACTGAGATAGTGGTTGTGATTGATGTCACATGTGTAGGGTATATGTTGCCATCTATAACTGGATATAGTTTCATATATAGAGGTTGTTGATGTCATAAGTACAGTAGTCTGAAGACATCAAGGTGTGGATGTGATGTTATAAATAGTGCATAGGATGTCACGCAATATTGTTGGTTGATGGCATACAAATGTGGGTGTGATATCATGAAGAAATTGTCATGACAAAGATACAGTGGGTGTGATGTCATGCCTGAAGTGGATGTGATGTCAAAAATACTGTGGTTTGCTGTAATAGAGTATATGTGACCTCTTCTGTAGTGCAAATGATATTACAATATGCCTAGTGTGGTGTCATCAACACAGAGTGTTGTGATGTCATACATAGTGTGTATCATGGCATAAATATAGTGGATATGAAGTCACACGTATACTGGATTTGATATCATACATATATTGGCCGTGATACCATCGACAGGGTGAGTGTGATGACACGTATATAGTCGACGTGAGGTCATCAATAAAGTGGTGTGACGTCATAAAGAGTGGATGTGATGTCCTATGCAGTGCATATGATGTCACACATATAGTGGCTGTGATGTCATACGTACACTGTTTTTGATAAAGTAGATACATTGGGTGTGATGACACACATAGAGTGGCTGTGATACCATAGATGTAGCGGATGAGATGTCATTCACCGTGGACGTTATGTCATATATAGGAGATCTGATGTCATGAATGCAGTGGTGGTGATGTCATCAATACTGAGCATTGATGTCATAATTTTTGAATGGGATTTCTTGTAAAATGTGTATGGTGTCATACGTATGCCAAGTGTGATGACTTCCATACTTGTTGTGATGTCATCGATACAGCGGGTGTGATGACACTGATACAGTGGGTGTGATGTCAAATATAGTGGGTGTGATGTCAGGAATAGCCGTTGTGTTGTCATGAAAGCAGTGTGTGTGGTATCATATATATTGGATATGATGTCATAAATATACTGGATGTGATGTCATATATATAGGGGTCTGATGTCATGGAGTTCATGCCATGTCATGCATACTGAATATGATGTCATACATATAGTGTGTGTGATGTGATCCAGAGAGTGCATGTGGTGTCATTGATACACTCGGTTTGATGACCCAGATACAATGGATTCAGTGTCAAATATAGTGGGTGAATTGGCAGATATAACATCGTGTTGTCTTGTGTGTGATGTCATATATAGTGTGGGTGACATCATGAATTCAGTGGATGTAATGTGATGACTACAATGGTGTGAAATCATAAAGAGTGGATGAGACGTTATGTATAGTGCATAAGTTGTCATACATAAACTGGGTGTGATGTCATATATACAGTTGTCCAGAGATCATCAATAGAATGGTTGTGATGACACAGATACAGTGGATGCAATGTCAGATAGTGGAGTGATATCATGAGTACAGTGCATTTGCCGTCAAAAGTAATGTGGTGTGATCACATAAAATGTGGTGTGATGCCTTATATAGTGTATATGATGGTAAACATATAGTTGGTGTGATGTCATACATACCAAGGTTGTGATATGATGGAAAGAGTGTGTGTGAGATACAGATACAGTTTCTGCGATGCTACAAAATAGAGTGAATATGATGTTTTATACAATGGATATGATGTTGTCATACATAGTCGATGAGATCTCATAAATACAGATGGTATGATATCATCAATACGTTGGATGTGATGACACAGATACCGTGGATACAATGTCAACTATACTGTGTGTGATGTCTTAAAAATGGTGGTTTGATGTCATAATGTGAGGATGGGTTTTCTTCTATCGTGCAACAGATGCTATACATATGCCAAGTGTGAAGACATACAAAGAGTGGGGGTGACATTGTCAATACAGTGGGTGTGATGACTCAGTTTACTGGCTGTGATGTCACATGTATAGTGTATATGTTGCCCTGCATACTGGATGTGGTTTCATAATAGAGGTTGTGCTGTCATAAGAACAGTAGTGTGATGACAAAAGCAGTGGTTGTGATGTTATTACAGTGCATATGATGTCACACATGTAGTGGGTGTGATGTCATACAAAAGTGGATGTGATATCAGCGGAGAGCTTGTGATGACCAAGATACACTTGGTGCAATGTCTGATAGAGTGAGTATGATGTCATGCCTGACGTGGATGTGACATCATAAAATATGTGGTTTGCTGTGATAGAGCGGATGTGATGTCATCTATAGTGCAAATGATGTCATACATATCCGAGTGTGGTGTCATCAACACCGAGGTTTGTGATGTCATATATAGTGGGTATCATATCAAAAATACAGTGGATAAGAGGTCACACGTATACTGGATGTGATATCATACAAATATTGGCTGAGATACCATCGATTGGGTGGGTGTGATGACACAGATACAGTGGACGTGAGGTCAGATATAGTGGAGTGATGTCATATAGAGTGGTCGTGATGTTAAAAAGTGGTGTGATGTCATAAAGAGTGGATGTGATGACATATGTATCACATATGATTTCATATATATAGTGGAGATGATGTCATACACAAACTGGGTT
>JAJLRB010004836.1:0-38550 GCA_020976825.1 Odocoileus hemionus | reverse complement strand
TGTTGTTATAGATATTGTGGCTGTGATGTCACAAGTATAGTGTATGTGATGTCATATACAGTGCATGTGATTTCATGAATTGAGTGGGTGTGATGTCATGAATACCGTCAGGTGATGCCATAAACCGGTTGGTTTTAATGTCATAAAGTGAGGATGTGATGTTGTGTATAGTGCCAAGTCGCCATATATATGGCGACTGTGATGTAATACAACGAGTGGGTGTGATGTTGTCAATACAGTCGTTGTGATGACACAGATTAGTGGTTGTGATGTCACATGTGTAGGGTATATGTTGCCATCTATACTGGATATAGTTTCATATATAGAGGTTGTGATGTCATAAGTACAGTAGTCTGAAGACTCAAGGTGTGGATGTGATGTTATAAATAGTGCATAGGATGTCACGCATATTGTTGGTTTGATGGCATACAAATGTGGGTGTGATATCAGTGAAGAAATTGTCATGACAAAGATACAGTGGGTGTGATGTCATGCCTGAAGTGGATGTGATGTCAAAAATACTGTGGTTTGCTGTAATAGAGTATATGTGACCTCTTCTGTAGTGCAAATGATATTACAATATGCCTAGTGTGGTGTCATCAACACAGAGTGTTGTGATGTCATACATAGTGTGTATCATGGCAGAAATATAGTGGAGATGAAGTCACACGTATACTGGATGTGATATCATACATATATTGGCCGTGATACCATCGATAGGGTGAGTGTGATGACACGTATATAGTCGACGTGAGGTCATCAATAAAGTGGTGTGACGTCATAAAGAGTGGATGTGATGTCCTATGCAGTGCATATGATGTCACACATATAGTGGCTGTGATGTCATACGTACACTGTTTTTGATAAAGTAGATACATTGGGTGTGATGACACACATAGAGTGGCTGTGATACCATAGATGTAGGGGATGAGATGTCATTCACCGTGGACGTTATGTCATATATAGAATATAGTGTGGGTGACATAACATTGTCTTGTGTGTGATGTCAATTCAGTGGATGTAATGTGTAATGTGATGACTACAATGGTGTGAAATCATAAAGAGTGGATGAGACGTTATGTATAGTGCATAAGTTGTCATACATAAACTGGGTGTGATGTCATATATACAGTTGTCCAGAGATCATCAATAGAATGGTTGTGATGACACAGATACAGTGGATGCAATGTCAGATAGTGGGAGTGATATCATGAGTACAGTGCATTTGCCGTCAAAAGTAATGTGGTGTGATCACATAAAATGTGGTGTGATGCCTTATATAGTGTATATGATGGTAAACATATAGTTGGTGTGATGTCATACATACCAAGGTTGTGATATGATGGAAAGAGTGTGTGTGAGATACAGATACAGTTTCTGCGATGCTACAAATAGAGTGAATATGATGTTTTATACAATGGATATGATGTTGTCATACATAGTCGATGAGATCTCATAAATACAGATGGTATGATATCATCAATACGTTGGATGTGATGACACAGATACCGTGGATACAATGTCAACTATACTGTGTGTGATGTCTTAAAAATGGTGGTTTGATGTCATAATGTGAGGATGGGTTTTCTTCTATCGTGCAACAGATGCTATACATATGCCAAGTGTGAAGACATACAAAGAGTGGGGGTGACATTGTCAATACAGTGGGTGTGATGACTCAGTTTACTGGCTGTGATGTCACATGTATAGTGTATATGTTGCCCTGCATACTGGATGTGGTTTCATAATAGAGGTTGTGCTGTCATAAGAACAGTAGTGTGATGACAAAAGCAGTGGTTGTGATGTTATTACAGTGCATATGATGTCACACATGTAGTGGGTGTGATGTCATACAAAAGTGGATGTGATATCAGCGGAGAGCTTGTGATGACCAAGATACACTTGGTGCAATGTCTGATAGAGTGAGTATGATGTCATGCCTGACGTGGATGTGACATCATAAAATATGTGGTTTGCTGTGATAGAGCGGATGTGATGTCATCTATAGTGCAAATGATGTCATACATATCCGAGTGTGGTGTCATCAACACCGAGGTTTGTGATGTCATATATAGTGGGTATCATATCAAAATACAGTGGATAAGAGGTCACACGT
This sequence comes from Odocoileus hemionus, assembly GCA_020976825.1. Classification (NCBI taxonomy): domain Eukaryota; kingdom Metazoa; phylum Chordata; class Mammalia; order Artiodactyla; family Cervidae; genus Odocoileus; species Odocoileus hemionus. The sequence continues at coordinate 36,434 of JAJLRB010004836.1, read as the reverse complement.
ATACTGGATGTGATATCATACAAATATTGGCTGAGATACCATCGATTGGGTGGGTGTGATGACACAGATACAGTGGACGTGAGGTCAGATATAGTGGAGTGATGTCATATAGAGTGGTCGTGATGTTAAAAAGTGGTGTGATGTCATAAAGAGTGGATGTGATGACATATGTATCACATATGATTTCATATATATAGTGGAGATGATGTCATACACAAACTGGGTTTGATGAAATTGATACATTCAGTGTGATGGCACAGATACCGTGGGTGTGATATCAGACATAGTGGCTGTGAAGCACGCAATGGCTGTATTGTCATAACACTGTGTTTGATGCCATATAAAGTAGATATGTCATAAACGTAGTGTGTGTGATGTCATCGAAACAGTCATTGTGAGAAGTCACACATATAGTGAATGTGCTGTCACACACAGTAGACCACATGTCATATGTAGTGCGTGTGATGTCATGAGGAGAGTGCATGTGATGTCATAAATACTAAGGATTGTTGCCATAAAGTGTTGATATGATGTCATGTATAGTGCACAGGATGGCATACATATGCCACCTGTGATGTCTTACATTGTTGGTGTGATGTTTTCGACAGAGTGGGTGTGATGACATATAGAGTGGGTGTGGTGTGGTAGAGAGAATGGGTATCAAGTCAGATACAGAATTTGTTTTGTCATCTACACAGTGTGGGTGAGATCATATATAGTGGATATGATGTCATAAACATAGTGCTTGTCATGGCTTACAAGCACCGATATGATGTCATCAAGCGTGCATATAATGTCTTATAGAGTGCCTATAGTGTCCTACATGCTGTGGGTGTGATTTCATACATACAGAGTGTTTTTCATACCGTCAATCAAGTTGGGGTGATTACACAGATACAGTAGCTGTGATGTCGGATACAGTGGTTGTGTTGTCATTCATACACCATGTGAAATGTCATATATACTGAGTATGATGATGTCATAAACATAGTAGGTGTGTTGTTATAGATATTGTGGCTGTGATGTCACAAGTATAGTGTATGTGATGTCATATACAGTGCATGTGATTTCATGAATTGAGTGGGTGTGATGTCATGAATACCGTCAGGTGATGCCATAAACCGGTGGTTTTAATGTCATAAAGTGAGGATGTGATGTTGTGTATAGTGCCAAGTCGCCATATATATGGCGACTGTGATGTAATACAACGAGTGGGTGTGATGTTGTCAATACAGTCGTTGTGATGACACAGATTAGTGGTTGTGATGTCACATGTGTAGGGTATATGTTGCCATCTATACTGGATATAGTTTCATATATAGAGGTTGTGATGTCATAAGTACAGTAGTCTGAAGACTCAAGGTGTGGATGTGATGTTATAAATAGTGCATAGGATGTCACGCATATTGTTGGTTTGATGGCATACAAATGTGGGTGTGATATCAGTGAAGAAATTGTCATGACAAAGATACAGTGGGTGATGTCATGCCTGAAGTGGATGTGATGTCAAAAATACTGTGGTTTGCTGTAATAGAGTATATGTGACCTCTTCTGTAGTGCAAATGATATTACAATATGCCTAGTGTGGTGTCATCAACACAGAGTGTTGTGATGTCATACATAGTGTGTATCATGGCATAAATATAGTGGATATGAAGTCACACGTATACTGGATGTGATATCATACATATATTGGCCGTGATACCATCGATAGGGTGAGTGTGATGACACGTATATAGTCGACGTGAGGTCATCAATAAAGTGGTGTGACGTCATAAAGAGTGGATGTGATGTCCTATGCAGTGCATATGATGTCACACATATAGTGGCTGTGATGTCATACGTACACTGTTTTTGATAAAGTAGATACATTGGGTGTGATGACACACATAGAGTGGCTGTGATACCATAGATGTAGGGGATGAGATGTCATTAACCGTGGACGTTATGTCATATATAGGAGATCTGATGTCATGAATGCAGTGGTGGTGATGTCATCAATACTGAGCATTGATGTCATAATTTTTGAATGGGATTTCTTGTAAAATGTGTATGGTGTCATACGTATGCCAAGTGTGATGACTTCCATACTTGTTGTGATGTCATCGATACAGCGGGTGTGATGACACTGATACAGTGGGTGTGATGTCAAATATAGTGGGTGTGATGTCAGGAATAGCCGTTGTGTTGTCATGAAAGCAGTGTGTGTGGTATCATATATATTGGATATGATGTCATAAATATACTGGATGTGATGTCATATATATAGGGGTCTGATGTCATAGAGTTCATGCCATGTCATGCATACTGAATATGATGTCATACATATAGTGTGTGTGATGTGATCCAGAGAGTGGATGTGGTGTCATTGATACACTGGGTTTGATGACCCAGATACAATGGATTCAGTGTCAGATATAGTGGGTGAATTGGCAGATATAACATCGTGTTGTCTTGTGTGTGATGTCATATATAGTGTGGGTGACATCATGAATTCAGTGGATGTAATGTGATGACTACAATGGTGTGAAATCATAAAGAGTGGATGAGACGTTATGTATAGTGCATAAGTTGTCATACATAAACTGGGTGTGATGTCATATATACAGTTGTCCAGAGATCATCAATAGAATGGTTGTGATGACACAGATACAGTGGATGCAATGTCAGATAGTGGGAGTGATATCATGAGTACAGTGCATTTGCCGTCAAAAGTAATGTGGTGTGATCACATAAAAATGTGGTGTGATGCCTTATATAGTGTATATGATGGTAAACATATAGTTGGTGTGATGTCATACATACCAAGGTTGTGATATGATGGAAAGAGTGTGTGTGAGATACAGATACAGTTTCTGCGATGCTACAAATAGAGTGAATATGATGTTTTATACAATGGATATGATGTTGTCATACATAGTCGATGAGATCTCATAAATACAGATGGTATGATATCATCAATACGTTGGATGTGATGACACAGATACCGTGGATACAATGTCAACTATACTGTGTGTGATGTCTTAAAAATGGTGGTTTGATGTCATAATGTGAGGATGGGTTTTCTTCTATCGTGCAACAGATGCTATACATATGCCAAGTGTGAAGACATACAAAGAGTGGGGGTGACATTGTCAATACAGTGGGTGTGATGACTCAGTTTACTGGCTGTGATGTCACATGTATAGTGTATATGTTGCCCTGCATACTGGATGTGGTTTCATAATAGAGGTTGTGCTGTCATAAGAACAGTAGTGTGATGACAAAAGCAGTGGTTGTGATGTTATTACAGTGCATATGACGTCACACATGTAGTGGGTGTGATGTCATACAAAAGTGGATGTGATATCAGCGGAGAGCTTGTGATGACCAAGATACACTTGGTGCAATGTCTGATAGAGTGAGTATGATGTCATGCCTGACGTGGATGTGACATCATAAAATATGTGGTTTGCTGTGATAGAGTGTGATGTCATCTATAGTGCAAATGATGTCATACATATCCGAGTGTGGTGTCATCAACACCGAGGTTTGTGATGTCATATATAGTGGGTATCATATCAAAAATACAGTGGATAAGAGGTCACACGTATACTGGATGTGATATCATACAAATATTGGCTGAGATACCATCGATTGGAAGAGTGTGTTAATCAGAACATTTGCATGCCATAAGTATATGAGTTTATACATGATATATGTTTCTACATGATGAGACTCAAATACATGTAGATTCATCAATCTGATTGAACACAGATACCGTACAATTCAACTAACTGGGTGATGTCTTAAAGGTGGTGAGTATAATTAGATGTTTCTTCTATCGGCACGATCATACATACATGTGAGACTACAATGGGGTGACTTGCAACAGTGGGTGTGAGATCTTTACTGGCTTGATCATATAGTTAATTTGCCCTGCAAGATGGTTTATAATAAGTTGTGCTTCATAGAACAATGTATGACAAACATGTTGTGATGTTTACGTGCTATCACACATGTTGGTGTGTGTCATACAAAGATGATTCCGGAGCTGTGAGACCAAGATCCTTGTGCAGTCTATATGATAGAGCTGCTGCTGGATTGACATAAAATATGTTCGTGATAGCGGATGTGTGTCACTTAGTGCAATGTCATCATATCAGTGTGTCATCACCCGAGTTGTGATGTCATATATATGTTATATCAAATAGTGGATAAAGCACTATCGATAACAAAATTGCTGGATACATCGATTGGTGTGTAGACACAGAAATGACGAGTAATAGTGATGATGCAGGGTCGTATGTAAATGTGATGTCAAAAAGGGATGGAACTATGTAACTAGATCATAATATGAGATATGTCACACACTGTTTGATAAATGACATTAGTGTAGCACAATACGTGTGGATATCAACTATGGCTGTGAACACGCATGCTGTATTGTCAACAGTTTATGCCTATAAGTAGATATGTCATAAACGAGTGTTATTCACGAAATCTTGTAGAAGTCACTTATGAGTGCGCACAAATAACTTCATATTTGCGGTGATCAGAGGAGGCTGTATTCATAATCAAGTGTTGCATATGTTATTGATGTCATGTATGCACAGAGCTAATCCCCTTGAGTCTACATTTGTTGATGTTCGCAAGTGTGTAGCTATGGGGTGGGTAGAGAGAAGGTATCAATCAATAAGATGTTTTGTCATCACGTGGGTGAATCAAATTGGATAGTCAAAACAGTTTGCATGCTTACACACCGAATGATCACAAGGGCAATAATGTTTATGAGTCTAAGTTCCTACACTGTGGGTGATTTCATACTACAGTGTTTCATCGTCATCAATGGTGATAACGAACAGCTGGATCGGATACAGTGGTGTTTCATCATACACATGAAATGTCATATATATGATGAAAACTATATGTTATAGATTGTGCTGTGATGTCACAATAGTTGTGTGCAATACATGCATGTATTCTGAATGAGTGTGTGATGTCATAATACCGAGGTATGCCATAACGTGGTTAATGTCTAAGAGGATGTATGTGTAAGGCATCGCCATATATATGGCGACTGTGATATAAACGATGGGTTGATTTTCAATACATCTGTATCACAGTTATGTTGATGTCATGTGTAGGTAGTGCCTCATACGGATATAGTCTAAAATGTGATCATAGTACAGTGTTGAATCAAGGTTGGATGTATGTAAAATTGCATAGGTGTCCCATTGTGTTATGCAACAAATTGGTGGATACAGGAAGAAATTGTCAGACAGATACAGTGTGTTGCTGCTGAGATGGATTCAAATCTGTGGTTTGCTGTAATGAGATTGACCTTTCTAGCAAAATATTACAATTCTAGTGTGGTGTCACAAAGTGTGATGCTACATAGGTATCATGCAAAAAATGATATCACGTATACGAGGATATCTCATATTTGCCTGATACCCGATGTATGTAGACACTATTATCTGAGGTCTCAATAAGTGTGTGACGCATAAGATGATGAGTCCTATGTCATATGATCACACTAGTGCTGGATTATAATGTTTGATATAATACTTGGTGTAACACATAAGGGGTACATGTTAGGATGAGATGTCATTACCGTGGCTTATGTCTAAGGAGATCGAGTTAACAGTGGTGTGTATCATCGACATGAGTCAATTGAATGGATTTGTAAATTGTATGGTTCTACTATGCCAATGTGATACTTCCATATTGTTGTGATTCACGATACGGGTGTGATGACACTATCTGGGTGTGATGTCAAAAAGTGGGGTAGTCAGATAGCCGTTTTCAGAAAGCAGTGTGTGATCATAAAGATAGTCAAAATATGATGTGAGTCTATTAGGCGATGTCATGTTCAGCCATGTTCTACTGAATATTACTAGGTGTTGATGTCCAAAGGATTGGTTCATTGATCACTGTGATGACCCGAACAATGATTCAGTCAATGGTGAATTGAGAAAACATCGGTTGTCTTTGTGTTGTCATATATAGTGTGTACATAATTATGATTATGTGATGACAGGTGAATATAGATGGTAACGTTATTTGCATATGTCACTAACTGGTTGATGCTATTACATTTCAAGATCATCAATAAGTGTGATACAGATACGGATGCATCAATATGAGTGATTCTGATACAGATTGCCTCAAGTAATTGGTTGATCACATAAATGGTGATCCTTTAATGTAAGGTAAACATATAGTTGGTGTAGTCATACATACCAAGTGATATGGAAAGTGTGTGTGAGATCAGACTTTGCATGCACAATAGAGGAAATGATTTTTATAAATGATATAGTGTCATCATAGTCGATGAGATCTCTAAAAAGATGGATGATTCATCAATACGTGATGAGACCGATACGTGAAATCACTATACTGTGTGTGATTTTAAATGGTTTGTCATGAGGAGGTTCTTTATCGTGCAACAATGCTATCAAGCATGAGACATAAAGAGGGGTACATGTCAATACTGTTGAGATCAGTTACTGCTTGATGTCACAGTATGTTATGTCCTGCAACTGAGGTTCATAATAGAGGTGTGTGTCAAAGAACTATGATACAAGCATGTTGTGATGTTACAGTGCTATAGTCACCAGAGGTGTGATGTCTACAAAAGTGATTATACAGCGAGTGTTCAGATCACTTGGTGCAATGTCTGATAGTGATGTCAGCCTACGGGGTGCCAAATAGTGGTTTGCTTGATAGAGCGATGTATGCACTATGTCAATGTCTCATATCCTGTGTGCCACACCGGTTTGTGAGTATATATATGGGATCTATCAAAAATAGTGATAAGAGGTCACACGTAACGGAGTGAACATCAAATTGCTGGAACATCGATGGGGTGATGCCAGAACAGGACGAGGTCAGATAAGTGATGATCATATGTCTGATGTAAAAAGTGTTGATCATAAAGAGTGGATTGTGCAATGTACCATGATTCATTATATGGATATCTACCAACGGGTTTGATGAATGATACATTCATGTGATGCAAATACCGTGTATTCACATGTGCTGTGAACACGCATGGCTGTAGTCATAACAGTTTATGCATAAATATATGTCAAAACGATGTGTTGATTCATCGAACAGTCATGTAGAAGCAACATATATGAAGGCGCCAATAACCACTGTCATAGTATGCGTGATGTCATAGAAGTGATGTGATGTCATAAATACTAAAGATTAGTTGTCCATAAAAGTGTGGATATGAAATTTCATGTAGAGTGCCACAGGAATGGCATACTATATGCCACCTGTGATTTCCCATAACAATAGTTGGTGTGTGATGTTTTCGACAGAAGTGGGGTGTGATGGACATATAGAATGTGGTGCGGTGAAGAAAGCAATGAGTTTCAAGTCAGATTCAGAAAATTTTTGTTTTTGTCCCATCTACACATGTGGGTGAAGATCATATATATTATGGATAATGATAATCATAAACATAGTGTTTGTCATGGGCTTACACGCACCGATATGATTGTCATCAAGCGTGCATATAAATGTCCTTATTAGAGTTGCCTATAGTGTCTACACCTGAGGGTGTGATTTCCATACATACAGTTATAATACAACTACAACCCTAATTTGGTGATAACACCGAAACACGTAGCTTCTCATCTCGATACAGAGATCAGTTCCCGTTATTTAATACATACTACACATCGGGAAATTGTCATATCTATACCTGAGTTATGCCCCCTCCCCTCCGCCCCCTCCATAAACACTCTCGCCCCAGGTGTGTTGTTATAGATATTGTGCTGTCGGATTCGCCGAAGTAGAGATGTGTAGTGATATGTGCTGTGCACTCGCTACAGTGACGAGCGCTCGATTTTTCATGAATTTAGTGGGTGTGATGTAATGAAGACCGTCAGGTGATGCAATTAACCGGTGGTTGTAATGTCATAAAGTGTGGATGTGATCTTGTGTGTAGTGCCAAAGTTGCCATATATATGCGGGACTGGTGATGTAATACAAACCGATTGAGGTGTGATGTTGTAGACAATACAGTCGCGTGTTGATGACAACAGATTAGTGTACTGTGATGTCCCCAACAATCGTTGTAAGGGTATATGTTGCAATTTCTATACAGTATGTAGTTACTCATATATAAGAGGTTGTGATAGGTCATTAATGTACAGTAGTCTGAAAACTCAAGGTGTGTAGATGTGATGTTAATAAATTTGTGCAATAGGATGTCACCGCATATTGTTGGTTTTGGAATTAGATGGCATACAAATGTGGGTGTGATATCAGTGAAGAAATTGTCATGACAAAGATACAGTGGGTGTTGGATGTATATGCCTGATGTGGGATGTGAAATGTCAAAAATACAGTGTGAGATTTGCTGTAATATTATGTGACATCTTCTTCTGTAGTGACAATGATGATATTACAATATCCTAGTTGGTTAGTTCATCAACACAGAGTTATTGTGATGTCATACAAAGTGTGGATCACGGCATAAATATAGTGGATATGAAGTCACACGTATACTCGATGTGATTATCATACATAGATATTGGCCGTGATACCATCGATATAGGGTGGTTAGTGTGAAATGACACGTTATATAAGATCGACGTGAGGTCATCAATAAAGTGGAGTGTGACGTCATAAAGAGTGGATGTGATGTCCTATGCAGTGCATATGATGTCACACATATAGTGGCTGTGATGTCATATACGTACACTGTTTTTGATAAAGTAGATACATTGGGTGTGATGACACACCATAGAGTGGGATGTGATACCATAGATGTAGGGGATGAGATGTCATTCACTGTGGACGTTATGTCATAATAGGAGATCTGATGTCATGAATGCAGTGGTGGTGATGTCATCAATACTGAGCATTTGCGATGTCATAATTTTTGAATGGGATTTCTTGTAAAAATGTGTATGGTGTCATACGTATGCCAAGTGTGATGACTTCCATACTTGTTGTGATGTCATCGATACAGCGGGTGTGATGACACTGATACAGTGGGTGTGATGTCAAATATAGTGGGTGTGATGTCAGGAAGAGCCTTGTGTTGTCATGAAGCAGTGTGTGTGTGGTATCATTATATATTGGATATGATTGTCATAAATATACTGGATGTGATGTCATATATATATAGGGGTCTGATGTCATAGAGTTCATGCCATGTCATGGCATACTGAATATTGATGTCATACATATAGTGTGTGTGATGTGATCCAGGGGCAGAGTGGATGTTTGTGTCATTGATACACTGGGTTTGATGACCCAGATACAATGGATTCAGTGTCAGATATCGTGGGTGAATTGGCAGATATTAACATCGTGTTGTCTTGTGTGTGATGTCATATATAGTGTGGGTGACATCATGAATTTCAGTGGATGTAATGTGATGACTACATTGGTGTGAAATCATAAAGAGTGGATGAGACGTTATGTATAGTGCATAAGTTGTCCATACATAAAACTGGGTGTGATGTCATATAACAGTTGTCCAGAGATCATCAATAGAATGGTTGTGATGACACAGATACAGTGGATGCAATGTCAGATAGTGGGAGTGATATCATGAGGTTTCACAGTGCATTTGCCGTCAAAAGTAATGTGGTGTGATCACATAAAATGTGGTGTGATGCCTTATATAGTGTATATGATGGTAAACATATAGTTGGTGTGATGTCATACATACCAAGGTTGTGATATGATGGAAAGAGTGTGTTGTGAGATACAGATACAGTTTCTGCGATGCTACAAATAGAGTGAATATGATGTTTTATACAATGGATATGATGTTGTCATACATAGTCGATGAGATCTCATAAATAAATACAGATGGTATGATATCATCAATACGTTGGATGTGATGACACAGATACCGTGGATACAATGTCAAACTATACTGTGTGTGATGTCTTAAAAATGGTGGTTTTGATGTCATAATGTGAGGATGGGTTTTCTTCTATCGTGCAACAGATGCTATACATATGCCAAGTGTGAAGACATACAAAGAGTGGGGGTGACATTGTCAATACAGTGGGTGTGATGACTCAGTTTACTGGCTGTGATGTCACATGTATAGTGTATATGTTGCCCTGCATACTGGATGTGGTTTCATAATAGAGGTTGTGCTGTCATAAGAACAGTAGTGTGATGACAAAAGCAGTGGTTGTGATGTTATTACAGTGCATATGATGTCACACATGTATTGGGTGTGATGTCATACAAAAGTGGATGTGATATCAGCGGAGAGCTTGTGATGACCAAGATACACTTGGTGCAATGTCTGATAGAGTGGGTAGTGATGATGTCATGCCTGACGTGGATGTGACATCATAAAATATGTGGTTTGCTGTGATAGAGCGGATGTGATGTCATCTATAGTGCAAATGATGTCATACATATCCGAGTGTGGTGTCATCAACACCGAGGTTTGTGATGTCATATATAGTGGGTATCATATTCAAAAATATAGGTGGATAAGAGGTCACAACGTATACTGGATGTGATATCATACAAATATTGGCTGAGATACCATCGATTGGGTGGGTGTGGATTGACACAGATACAGTGGACGTGAGGTCAGATATAGTGGAGGATGTCATATAGTGGTCGTGATGTTTTAAAAGTGAGTGTGATGTCATAAAATGAGTGTTATAGTCTATAATTTGTTTGTCATCACACGTGTGGGGAATCATATAGTGGTTATATTACAGTGTGTATCACAATATCGTTGAGTCAGTGTGCTTAGTTAAAGTTACAATGCCTAAGTGTGGGTGTATTAACATAAGTGTGTTTCTATATTGTTGGATTACAAGATAAGTCGTATGTGGATACAGTTTGTTATTTACATGTAGTGTGATGTATGAGTGTATACTGAGGTGTTTATATAAAGTGGTGTTGTAAGTGAGTGTATGTATGCATACTGTGATAATTGGTGTGTGTTAGTCATTTAGTAGGTGATTTAGTGTTTAATGTCATAATGGGATTATGTGTGATGTTCCATGCTATTTGTGGAACTTGTATTAAGAGGGTGGATGTTGTCATAATGTTAGACAATTGTGGTTTGTGTCAAATGTGGGGTTATGTATCAATTGATAAGTTTCATATGTGGTGTATGTATAGTGTGATGAATTAGGTGTGTGTGATATATAATTGTATGAATAATATTTGTTGTATGGCATCATTGGGTGTGATATCATATATTGTAAATGAATGAGTGTATATGCCTGTATGGGTATTCAAATTTGTCTGATAGAGTATGGTTTTGTGTATATGATTTCAATACTGGTGTGACAAAAAGTGTTGATGTCAATAGTGTGTCAGATAATAGTGGTGTGGTTATGTATACTGTGTGTAATAATTGAATGCCGAGTACTGATACGTGAGTGTGATGCAAATAGTGGACGTTAGTTATAAGTGTGTGCATAAATGTGGTGATTCAGTGTAAGATGTCAATAATGTTGTTGAATGATCGTAATGTTTTGAGTTATGCATGGTGTGGCCAATAGATGTTGATCAAATTGATGTGGGTGAATGTTTAAGTAATTGTTGTGGATGCGATGTAGTATGTGATGATGGAAATGGTGTGATATATAATTTTGAAATGGGATTATGTGTAGTTTTTAAGGTATATCCATCTGTGAGATTCATATACAGGTGTGTGAATATAAGGGTGTGGATGTCTGGTTATGGTTGCAGTATGTTATGTGATTGTGGTAATGTATTATATGTGCTATTTGGTGTGTGCATATAATGGGTGAAGATAGAGTAGTGCATGTCATGAATGAGATGTACTTATGTGTGTATGTATCAATGGATGTGGTGTTATACATGGGTTATGCATACAATGGTTAGTGTCAAAAAGTGGTGATTGAGATAAGATGTTATTGTTGTATATTTAGGGTGTATGATCATGAGTATGTGATGAAAGTGTTGATAAAAATTGGTGAGTTATAGTGTATGTGATCTAATGGTGTGATTCATAATACGTTGTTCGGTTGTCAATAGATGGATGTGATGTAACATAGTATGATGTTGTATGGGAGTGTCATAAACAGTTTGATTCAAGTATGGTGTGATACAAAAATTGGATAATAAGTATATGAGTACATAATTTGGTTAGTACAATAAGGTGGATTTGAAAGGTGGTGATACAGATGCAGTGTGGCATCAAAATGGGGATGTAAAATGTGTTTTATGGATGATGTGCATATATCATAGTCTCAATAGATGTGGTAATAATACGTGGGTGATAAAGTATGGAAATGCATTTAGTGTATGCATATGTGTGTTAACAGGTGGGTTTGTAATGGTGAAATAAATATGCAAGTAAATAAGAGTGTGGGTATGAATCATGGTGAGCATTATGGTGTGAACATTTAGTGTAGTTGCCCGATAGGATTGTTCAAAGGTGTGTCTAAAAGTTGTATAAGGTGTTATTTTGAATATATATCAGTATGGGTATGTCACAATGTGTTATATAGGAGAGTTTGATGTGGGGTATGACAAGTCTGTAGAGTGAGAGATAGGGTGGAGTAATATTGGTTGTTCTAAATGGTGGATATGTGGATTGATTATACAATGTTTATGATATAGTGTGTCACAAGGGTTTATGTATGGTATATATGACTAATCGGTGTCAACATATGGATGTATCTAAAATGTGTTGACATATATTGGTGGTGTGATAGAGGTCATGACACGAGGGTATATGGAGTGTTGATTATAATGTGTCTATGAAGTGCTGTGATAAAGGTGTATGATGAATGCATATGTGTTCATAATAAGTGGTGTGTCATAACAATGGTTGATAGATCATAATCATGTAGCTAATTGTTGATAGAATGTGATAAGTGGTGTATGACTAATGTCTATTGGTTGAATATAAAGGTGATATGTCAAAAGTGTTGTGTGATCATGAGGTATGTGTGGAGTCAATGTAATGTTTCAACTGGTAGACCTTTATAGAGGTGTGATGTCATAGTGGTCATTGGTGTATACTAGGTGTGCCATAAGTGTTGATTGGCATTAATGCGGGGTGGCTAATATGACTGATGTCATACATGAGTTGTGTGTTTCAGCAGGTGGGTGATTGACAATAGTGGTTGGTGATAAGATGGTGTTGACTTCATACACTGAATGTTTATTCATTGGGTATAAATAGGGGTTGTGTCATAAACTAGTGTTGTCAGATTATAGGAATGTATACCATGCATGTAATTAATGTTAAGTGCCTAGTGGGTCTAACCGTGGTGTGATTCTAATCGGGTGATTCATAGTATGAGTTGTGATTCCAAACAGTAGCTGTGTGTCGATAAGTGGATGTTGATCACACATGTGTGAAAGTCATTACTGTGTTTGTAATGCTAATTGGTGTGTTGTATGATATGTGGCTGATCTAACTGGATGTATTAGTGAATGATGTATAGTAGGTTGATGCAAGCTAATGGTGTGGATGCATAACTGGTTAATGTCAATTGAGGTTTGATAAATGGTTGTGTTCATGGAGCATGTTGAGACTTGGTGTATGTAAGGGTGTGATGTCAAACAGTGTTGATGTACAAGATAGTGGTGATATGAAATGTGTTAGTATGCACTAGTGGTGTGTTCATAAAATTGGTGTGTCATAAATTATATTGATAATATAATGGGTGTGTGAGTTCTAATATGCATGTACAAATATGTTGTCTTGATAAATGTGGGTGTGATTCATAGAGATTGTCATGACAATATGGGGTGTGTCAGATGAAGGATGTGATCAATATATATGTGATTGCATAATGATGTTGTGACTCTCTTGTGATGTATATAATATGGTATGTGATTCAAAGGTGTGTGATACATTTGGTGAGATAAAGTGAGATAAAGTATATAGAGGTATCATAATGCATGTGTATATCATTGAGTTGATAATATTTTGAAGTAGATTACATTGTGGGTGAGTATGGGTGAGATCAATATGATGATGTCATAATGGGTGTGTCCTATAAGGGATGTGATGTCATATAAGTGTATGATGTCAACATAATGGTGTGATGTCATATACAGGTTTTATATAATGAAATGTGTGTTAATACATGTGATGTCTATCTATAGGTTGATGATGTTACTGCGTATGCATATCATAGATTATATATAGGTGATTCATTTTTTAGATAGATGTGAATTTTGATGGATTGTGTAAATGTGTTGTATACTTAATGTGATGATTCATTTGTTGTGATGTACATATGTGTGAGATACTAAATGGTGGGTGTATTGTATACAGTGGTGTGATCATGTGTGTGGTTGATAATGTGTGTTATAATGGAATGTGATATATGATTGGCTGTAGATCTTATATGGTGTGATGATACAGTTGTGGTATCGTCATATGATTGATGTCATATAAGTGTTGTGAGTCATCAAAGTGGATTGTGATTAGAAGTGTATTGACCCAGATAATGGGTTCATGTCGATATATGTTCATGGACAATGATGTTGTGTAATGTGTGTGTTATATAGTGTGGTGAAGTCATAATGAGTGATATGTTTATACAATGGATTGGTGATCATAAAATGGATGTGAGTTATATAGTGTATATAACATAATGGTGGATGTCATACATACAGGTGTGAAATGATCAATGATGGTTGTGTTAACAATTGGTGATGTCAGATAGGAGTTTGTATATAATGGTATTCTCATAAGTGGTGATGACATTAAAAGTGGATGATTATATGATAGTGGTGATATAGATTGAGTCAAATCAAGTTGTGATATGTCTGAAATGGGTTTGTGATTATAATAGTTGATGGTATATAGATATATGTGTATACAATGGAAAGTGTGTACATAGTCAAGGTTATATACAGATGTGTGTGATATAATAGTGGATGTGATAACGCCGGATAATCAATACTTGTTGAATGTCTATAGGTTGATAATGTGTATGGGGTGTTCATATGTAAGTGCTATATATAAGCATGTGTGAAGCATACAAAGGGTGTGAATTCAGTGGATACAAGGTAGACCAGGTTTTGTGTGATGAGTTATGATAATGTTGACTGAGCAACTGATGTGGTATGTGATATTGGTCGATACGAATGTTGTGATGACAAAGATCTGGAGTGAGTTATTAATGATATGATGTTATCATTAGTGGTGTGATGCTTAAAAATGTGGATGATAAGAGGTTGTGTATAATACATATGCATGTCATAATTGGTGGATGTCATACACATTGTTGATATAAATAGTTGTGTGATAAGCATTGTGTGATCTAATAAAATGGTTGTTGATATACAGGTGTTGTCATAACACAAGTTTGATGTCATAATATAGGTGATTTCAAAAATACAGTGGTGAGGTCACAGATATTATTGATCAATATAAAATGGCTTAGATAGCCGATGTAGGTGTGTGAACAATAGGGGTTTGCATATATGTTGATGTAATAGAGTGTGTGCTAAATATGGTGTGATGTATAAAGGTGGTGATTGTAATTATTTTGTTGTGATTTGAGCATGTATGAATTTGTGCGATTAGTATATATGTATAGTGTGTATAAGATAAGGTTTGAAGACAATGGGTGATGTTAGAATGATGCAATTAGTCTATGTGTGGAATTTTGGGTGATATGCTTATATATGTGTAAGCAAGTTTATAAGTCATCAGTTTGATTTATATGATGGTGTCAATAGTTGGTGATGTAATCAAAAGTGATGTGGCATAAATGTGATTGTCATAAGCTGGTAAGTGTATATACGGGTTGTATGTCTACATTGGTGTGATGTTATATATTGGTTGAGTCAAAGTGGGTGTGTGCTTAGAAGTGCTGGATTCATGATAGGGTTTGTTGTAATACCTTAGGATGTAAATAGTGGTTGATGTCATAAAGGATTGTATGTTGTGCTATAGCATAATTGATGTGATGTCATAAACGTTTGATGTGTCAACTGGGTTTGATGCAAATAGGGTGTGTTAACGTGTAGGATAGGTGTATTAAATGAGCTATGTATATTGTTGTTGTTATAGTAGCTAGGTTGGGTATGTGAGTAAATAGTAGGTGTGTGAGATTTTGTATGTGTACAATTGGTGTGTAAGTTGAGTATATTGCATGTATACTGAGGTGGATGTATTCATGAATAGGGGTGTGATGTCATAAACGGTGTGTAAATAGTTTGTGCTGTTCTGATGTGTGAGTATTATTTTGGTTGATGATAAAATGGGTGTGATGTATCATAGAAATATAGTATGAGTCACAGTAGGTTGATGTACTGTAGTTGCTGTATAATATGTGGTTGTGTATAGAGTAATTACCTGGTTAGTATCGAAAATGGATTATGCTAGAGGGTTTGATTTTTGATAATGTGTGCATTGGTGATTATAAGTTGTCACGATGTTAAGTGGTAATTGTTATAAATGGTGAGTGTCATAAGGTAGGTGGAATGTATAGTGGTCATATAAATGGAATTGATATAAATGCCAGTGTGGTGATCATACAAAAGGTGTTGAGTCATGTTGAATGTTTTTGTAAATGTATGTAATTGCTGTGATGACTATATGTGTGATCATAAATAGGGGTGAGACTATAATGGTGTTGATGTTAAAATATGGTGTGATTCAGAATACGGTGTGTAGTCAAATGGGTGATCTATTGAATGTCTTGCTGTAAATGTCAATTAAGTTTGTGTCATAGTATACTTGTTGTATGAACGTAGTGCTTAATGTTTTAAAATGGGTGGATGTATAGTGATTCCTGTTTTGTGATGTTAAATGTGTGTGTGTCATATAGGGTTGGATTATCATATTTGGTGGATGATTTATAGAGGTGTATGAATGTCATGATGCAAGTGATGATACCATACATGTGTGTATGCTGATAAGGTGTTGTCTTAAGGTTGATTCCTGATGTATTTAGGTGATGCAGAACGTTGTGTGTCAAGAAAGTGTGTATCATGTTTTGATGATTGTATATGGACAATGGATTGGGTGATAGTATAGGGTGATGTATAATGCGTATGCATATTGTGCATGATGCTAATAATTGGTTGATGGTCATAATGTATGTGATAGATAAAAAGGTTTGAGGTACGATACAGGTGGAGCATCAATAGTGAAATATTTTTTCATGT
This sequence comes from Odocoileus hemionus, assembly GCA_020976825.1. NCBI lineage: Eukaryota > Metazoa > Chordata > Mammalia > Artiodactyla > Cervidae > Odocoileus > Odocoileus hemionus. The sequence continues at coordinate 19,328 of JAJLRB010004836.1, read as the reverse complement.
GTGTGTCAAATAAGTTGTGAATTATATTAGGTGTATGTTATATAAATGGTAAATATAAGTGGTCAACTATTACAGTGTGTGTATGTCTAAAATGTTGGTGATCAATAAGGTTTGGTTACTATAGGTGAATGGATATAATGTGAGTGATGGAATAGATTATGAGAATAATCGTGGTCAAAATGATGTGATTATAATGTGTGATGTTTATAATATTAGGGAATATGTGGTTATCATAATGTTGATGATGATCACAGTATGAGAAAGGGTGTGTTATCAGACAGTGCTTAAATGCCAAGTTGTAGATGTGTTTACAATGATATGTGTAAGATGGTTTAACTGAATTACATTGGAGAATCATGTTGAATGTCAAATACGATGTGGTTAATAACAAGTGTTTGTGTAAAGGAGTGTGATTAATGATGATGTGATATTCCTGCTATGTAAACATAGGTTTGTGTCATATAAATGGGTGCATAAGTGATGCAGAGTACACGTGGGTGATGTCTAAATGGTTTGTAATAGGTGGTGTGAGTAAGAAGGTTCAATGGTGAGGTATAAGGAGTTGTCTAATAGAGTGGTTGTGATTTATGTGTATTCATATGAGATGTATTGGTATTATCAAATATGTAATGGGTGACTTGATGTCCAATGCATTATGTCTAATCTACGTGGTTGATGCCAGATGTGGACGTATCAATGGTGATGAAGACTGGTGTGATGTCATAATGTGTATGTATAATAACATGTAGTCTAAGATGGTGATGTTCAAAAGTAGTGGTGATGTCAACATATGGGTGTGACTAAGATAGTATAATGATGCGGTGTGTCATGAGGTGGGTGTGAATTCACAATGAGGTGATTTGCATAACTGTGTGTTCATATTAAGTGGAAGATGGTTATGTGATGAACTAATTGTATTATGCATGTTTTCCCAAATTGTGTGATGTCATATAGTGGTTGTGATGAAAGTCAGTGTGGTATGTCTCAATTAAGGTGTTGATGTCACATATGGGGATAGTTATAAAATAGTGCATTGTTTACATAGACGGTGTATCATTTTTTAAATGTTTTGAAGTGCTATGTGCTACATGGGGGTTGTGTTTCATATGAGATTTCATACGTCATGGTTGTTGTGATAAAGTTGTGGGGAAAGTGGATATGTGTCAATACTTGTGTATGTAAAATATGGTAGTGAATGTGATAATATAAGGTGTGTTGTTGATTTAGCGTGTTTTCAGTATATATGTGTTATATAATGATGGGATTATAATTGGTGATGTTAATACAGTGGTTGGTGATCAATAAGGTGGATTATTAAGAGTGTGAGAATCGTGTTTGTATGTGATAGTGTGATATGTCATTAGCTTATGTCATATGATGTATATCATGATGGGTGTATGTCAAAACTGTTGTGATAACAGATTATGGTGTGATGTCAAATAGAGGGTATATTGCTTGTAGGTAAGTCATATTAGGTGGTTTATATAAGTAAGTAGTCTGTAATAAGTGTGGTGTGATGTATAAAATGGTATGATGTCACATATTGATGGGATTTTGTAAAATGTGGGTGTATATTGAAGATTGTGATGACTTAATACGTGGTTGATGTCATGATAAGGGATGTGATGTCAATATAGTGTGGTTGCGTATAGAGTGCATATAAGTGGTGTTGAGTGTATAATTACATTTGTAGAAGTGTGGTGTTTATGGTGGATAATGTGGTATGATAAATATGTGATATAAGTAGGTTTATGATGGTTAGATTACATATTGGAGTGTATACTTAGTGTGTGATGTGAACGAGTCATAGTGGGTCATCATAACAGTGGTTGTGACATAAATATGGATTGGCCGAGCAAATATGGTAATGAGTAACATGGTGTGATGTTTGATATAGTTTTATAAGTGATACATTGGTGATGGAATAAAGTGCTGTGAACATAAGGATGAGAGTCATACGTATGAATGTAATTATAAAATGATGCTGATGCATGTGGTGTGAAAATTTCTGAATTGGCTATTAAGGGATTTTTGAATTGTATGGTGTGAGTATACAGGTGTACTGATTGTCAATGTATGTGGCTTAAATGTGGATGATACTTAAGGGGTGTTGTAATAATATTGTGTGATGAAATATAGGTTGTGATATGATAGAAGTGGTGTGTAATAATATAGGTTATGCGTTGATAAATGATGGATGTGTATATATGGTTGATTCATAAGTTCTGAGATGTCATGTAATGATAGGGATGGTTATGTATGATGTGTGATGAATTGATATGTGTAATGATACACTATATTTGTGATGATCAATGTTCGGGTTGATTAGTGGGTTGGGATAAATGGATTTTTTTGTGTGTGTATATATAGGTGATCATGAATGTGATAAGGGGGTGACTTTAAATAAGTCGGTGAGATCGTTAGATGTAGTGCATTGATTGTAATAATAGGTGATGGTTAATATGAGTTGTCCAGAATAATGGATGTTGTGATGAACAAATCAGGTGATGATTGTGATGTATTATACGTACATGTTGTGTGGGTTATATAAGTGAATTTTCCAAAGAATTGTGATGCAAGTATAATGGTGATGGTATAAAATAGTGTGTAGATGTCATCATAACGAGGTTGTGATATATGGAAAGGTTGTGTAGATAAGATGTTCTATGCAAATGGTAAATATAGTGTGGTTATACAAGGTATGATTTGCAAATAGTTGATAAAATACAGTGGTAGATTCATAATGTATGGTTGATACAATATGGATGTACATACTTGGTGGGTCTAAAATAGTGGTTGATGTCATATTGAGTGGGTTTCTCTATGGAACTGTATTTATCCAAGATGTGAGTCATAAAAGAGTGGTGGATTGCATAAGTGGTTGATGATCATTTGTTGATGTACTTAAGTGTATAGTGCCCTGAATGGGGTTTTTTTAAAATTAGTGTGCTGTATATAGAATAGGGTGTGATTATAGCAGTTGATTTGTATACATGGTTGGATGTCAAAAGTGGTGGATTCATAAAGTGGATTGAATCAGTAGGTTGTGATGCAAATATTGTGATAGTTGTTTGTATGTGTCATGATACGTGTGACCATAAATTGTGGTGTGTATGAAGAGTGATTGTGATGTCATCATAGTGCGATGTGTCATAATTTGGGGTTTGTTATGGTACAGATGTCACGTGATGTCTACATTTGTTTGTGTATTGTCAAAGCCAGGTTTGTGAGTCATATATAGTGGGTGTGTAAAAGAGATGGATAAGAAATGGTTAATGTAAGGTGGTTATATTATGGTTGATGTTAATTGTTTCATATACAGGATAAGTGCGTATATGTTTGATGATTAATGTGTGTGATCTACAATGGTGTGGATGTCTAAATAGTGGATGACATTATTGATATGTCTTAAATTTGTGAGAATGATGTCATACGATGTGTGTGAATTATACATCGAAAGGGGGTTTATAAGATGATGCTGTAAAAAGTTGGTTTTTTTTAAAGGTAGAATTGTGGTGTATATCAAAACTATAGTGTATAGTATAGTGATGTACTTAGGGAGGGGTTTTATTAAATGTTCTGGTGCGTGAGTTTAAAGGTGGTTAAATAAATGTGATGTGATGTAAGTAAGGCATTAGGGCATTGTGGAAAATTGTGTGGTTAATTTTTGGTGTTGCAAAAATGTGTAGGTTTGGTTGATTGAAGATAGGTCCATTTTTTTAAGTTGTTTTACAGGTGGTGAGAATATAATGATGAGTTCAAGTTGTTTATATAAAAATTTAGTAGGTCTTAGTTTTAGGTGATTGTCTTGAACTATATAGATTGTTCATACGATTATGTGGTGTTTACTGTTATAGAGCTTGTGTCGGATGGTTGTGTATTCATACATGTAATCATAATAATTGTGTTGATGTAATAGGTGGTGTTGTAATGTTGTTAATGTGTTGTGATGTTTTATATGGTATTTGTTTGATTGGTGTGTTTTTTATATGTGGGTGATGCAAAGGTGGTTTTATGTCATAATGATGTTTGTGTTATGAGTCGCATTTGGATGTGTTAACATGGTTTGTGTAATTGTATGACAAATTAGTGGTTTGGGCCCTGTTGGGATTATGTCATTGGAATAGTTATATGGGCATGTTTAAAGGTTATACGTGTGTATGTATAAAAAGGTGTTTGTAATATGTGGTTTGGTGAATATGTGGTTATATTAAATTGTTGAAAATACAGGTGTGATGTCGTCAGTGATCTGATATGGGTTTGTGTCAAGATATATGGTCTGAGATATTAAGTTTGTAAAAAGTGATGTGTTATGTAGTGATGTGCCATAATAGTGGTTGTGATATAAGTGATGTGATTAGTAGAATAAAATAAGGGGTGTCATAATGTTGTGGGGAATAGTCGACAGGGGTATAAAAATGGTTGTCAAAAAGTGGTGTGAGTTACTTTTCGGCATTTCAAATTGTTGATTTTTATGGTTATGTAATCTTGGAAGATGCATATTTGTGTGGGATACATAAGTGGGGATGAATACTCGTGGGTTATTAAATTGGGGTTGATGTCAGATAGGGGTGTTGTATCAATAAATGGGTGTAATTATATGGTTGATGTCATAATTTATGGATCATTTTTTAATGTTGTTATTAAAAATGTTTATTTTTTTAATTTGGTGTGTGTCAATAAAGTGTTGTCAGGTTATGTATGGGTTTGGGGAAATAATGATGAATAAATGGTGTATTGCGATATATATGGTTGTGAAAGGGTTATGGATGTATATTTGTATCTTATTATATTTTTAGGGATAAATTTGGAGTGGATAAGTATGGTTGTTACAATGGTTTGTATAGTATGAATTAAGGGTGTGATGAATATATAAGTTGGTCGTCATGATCAGTTGATAGGGGATAAATTTATGAGTAAAGGTGGAAATTAGTGTGTATTACATATAAAAGTGTGGGTAGATGAAAGATGTTTTTATACAAGGATATGATTTTTCAACTATCGAGAATCTCAAAAACAATGGTAGATACATCAAAATTTTGGATTATGACCAGATACCGGGATCAAGTCAACTATACTGGTGTGATGTCTTAAAATGGGGGTTTTATGCAAAATGTGGAAGGGTTTTTTTCTATCGGCAACAGATGCATACATTGCCAAGTGTGAAACAACAAAGAGTGGGGGTGACATTGTCAATACAGGGGTGTGAGACTCATTTTCGGGGCTGTGATGTCCATTTATATGAATGTTGCCCTGCATAGGGATGTGGTTTCAAATAAGGTTGTGCTGCAAAAGAACATAGTGTGATGACAAAAGCAGTGGTTGTATTTATACAGTGCATATGAGTCACAAAGTATGGGTGGATGTCTACAAAAGTGATGTGATATCACGGAGAGCTTTGATGACCAAGATACCGGGGGAAATGCTGAAAGAGTAGTATATGTACCCTGACGTGGATGTGACATCATAAAATAGTGGTTTGCTGTGAAGGCGATTGATGTCATCAAGGAAAATTTAGTCATACATACCGAGTGGGGTGTCTCAACACCGGGGTTTTTGTGATTCATAATAGGGGGTATCAACAAAAATACAGGGGAAAAAAGGCACACGATACTGGATGTGATATCAACAAATTTTGGCTGAGTACCATCGTTTGGGGGGGTGTGATGACACAGATAATGGACGGAGGTCAAATAAAAGGGGGATTCATATAGAGTGGTCGTGATTTTAAAAAAGTGGGGGGATGTCAAAAAGAGGGGTGTGATAATATGAACACATATAATTTCATATAATAGTGAGATGATGTCTACCAACGGTTTGATGAAATTGAACTTTCAGTTGTGGCACAAACCGTGGGTGTGAACAGACTAGTGGCTGTAAAGCAATGGCTGTATTTCAAACCGGTTTGATCCCATATAAAGTAGAATGTCAAAACGAATGGGGGATTCATCGAAACATCTTGGAGAAGTCACACATAAGTGAAGTGCTGTCAACAAGAAAGACCACATGCCCTATTAGTGCGTGTGATGTCATGGGGGAAGGCATGTGATGTAAAAATACAAAGGGATTTTTTCCATAAAGTGTTTTTATGATGTCATGTATAGGCACAGGATGGCAACTATGCCCCCTTTGGTTTCCCTTACATTTTTTGTGTGATGTTTTCGACAGAGTGGGTGTATGCTATAAGTGGGTGTGGTGTTAGAGAGAAGGTATAAAAGTCAATACAAATTTTTTTTTGTCATCTACACAGTTGGGGGAGATCAAATAGGGATATATGTCATAAACAATTTCTTGTCAGGCTTCAACACCGATAGATGTCACAAGCCATTAATGTTTTAAGATGCCTATAGTGTCCTACACTGTGGGTGGATTTCAAACAACAGGTTTTCATCCCGTCAATCAAGTTGGGGTGAAAACCAGATACATAGCGGGGATGTCGGTCAGTGTTGGTTGTCATTATACACCAGTGAAATGTCTAATCGAAGGGCCAAAAACATATAGGGGGTTTTGTTTTAATATTTTGGCTGTGAGTCACAAGAAGTGTATGTGATGTCATATCAGGGGATGTGATTTCATAATTTGGGAGGGGGTTGTGATGTCATGAATACCGCGGTATCCAAACCGTGGTTTAATTCATAAAGTGAGGATGTAAAATTTGTATATGCCAAAGTCGCCATTATATGGCGACGTATGTAAAAAACGATGGTGTGTTTTGTAATACAGCGGTGATGACACAGATTTAGTGGTTTGATGTCCCCTGTGAGGGTATATTTTTCCATCTATACGGATATAGTTTCATATATAGAGGTTGTGATGTCAAAAGTACAGTAGTCTAAAACTCAAGGTGGGATGTGGTTATAAATAGTGCAGGGTGTCAGCAAGTTTTTTTGAGGGCATAAAAAAGGGGGTGTGATACAGTGAAAAAATTGTCAGACAAAGATACATGGTGGATGTCAGCCTGAAGGGATGTGATTCAAAATACGTGGTTTGCTGTAATAGGTATTTGACCTCTTCTGTAGTGAAATGATATTACAATATCCTAGGTGGGTCTCAACACAGAGTGTTGTGATGTCAACATATTGTATCAGGCAAAAAAAGGGATATGAATCCACTATACTGGATTGAATCATACTATAGGCCGTATCCCATCGATAGGGGATTGATGAACGTAATATCGCGGAGGTCTAATAAAGTGGTTGACGTCATAAAGATGGATGATGTCCTATCGGCATATATGTCACCATAAGTGGCTTGATTCATATACACTGTTTTTGATAAAGTAATCTTGGGTGTGATACACACTGATGGCGTGATCCTAGATTAGGGGATGAGATGTCATTAACCGTGGACTTTATGTCATATATGGGAAGATCTATGCAAATGCATGGGGGTAAATGTATCAAACTGACATTGATGTCAAAATTTTGAATGGGATTTTTTTGAAAATGTTATGGTTCAACACCCAATTGTGATGACTTCCATACTTGTTGTGATGTCATCATACAGCGGGTGTGATGACACTGTACAGGGGTGTGATGTCAAATATAGGGGGTTGATGTCAGGAATACCCCTTGTGTTGTCATGAAAGCATGTTGTGTATCAATATTTTGGGGATATGAGTCATAAATATCGGATGGTTTCATATATAAGGGTCGAGTCATGAGTTCATGCCATGTCAGCATACTGAATATGAGTCATACATAAGTGTGTGTAATGTATCCAAGAGTGGATGGGTGTCATTGAAACACTGGTTTGATGACCCAATAAAGGATTCAGTGTCAAATAATGGGTGAAACAGAAAAAAACATCGTGTTGTCTTGTGTGTGATTCAATAAAGGGTGACATCAAAATTTCAGGGGTGAAATTGATGACTACTGGTGTGAAATCAAAAGAGGGATGAGACTTTTTAAAAGTGCATAAGTTGTCATAAAAACGGGTGTGATGCATAATACAGTTTTCCAGAGATCATCAATAAAGGTTGTGATACACAGATACAGTGGATCAATTCAATAGGGGAGTGATATCATGGTACAGTGCATTTGCCGTCAAAAGTAATTTTGGGACAATAAAATGTGGTGTGATCTTAAAAGTGTATATGGGGAAACAAAAGTTGGTGTAGTCTACATCCCAAGGTTGTGATATGATGGAAAGAGTGTGTGTAGATACAGATCAGTTTCTGCATGCAACAAATAGAGTAATATGATTTTTTATACAATGGAATGATTTGCAACAATCGAAGATCTCATAAATACAGAGGTAGATATCCAATACTTGGATGGATACACAGATACCGTAAAATGTCAACATCTGTGTGGACTTAAAAATGGTGTTGATGTCATAATGTGGGAGGGGTTTTCTTCTACTGCAACGATGCATACATACCCAAGTGTGAAGACAACAAAGAGTGGGGGTGACATTGCAAACAGGGGGTTGAGACTCAGTTTACTGCTTGATGTCCCATTATATGTTATTTGCCCTGAAACTGATGTGGTTTCATAATAAGGTTTTGCTGTCATAAGAACAGTATGTGATGACAAAAGCAGGGTTGTATGTTATTAAGTGCATATGAGTCACACATTAGGGGTGTGATTCATACAAAAGTGGATTTGAATCCAGACTTGTGATACCAAATACACTTGGTAAATGTCTGATAGTTTTAGTTTTATGTCAGCCTACGTGGATGTGACATCATAAAATATGTGGTTGCTTTATAGAGGGGGATGTGATTCACTATAGTCAAAAATTCATACATACCCGATTGGGTTCATCAACACCAGGTTTGTGATGTCAAAATAGGGGATCATATCAAAAATACAGTGGATAAGAGGTCACACGTATACTGGAGGGGAAATTCATACAAATTTTGGCTGAAACCCATCGTTTGGGGTGGGTGTGATACACAAACAGTGGACTGAGGTCAGATATAGTGGAGGATGTCAATAGGGGTCTTTTTTAAAAAGTGGTGTATGTCATAAAGAGGGGTGTGATGACATATGTATCACATATGATTTCAATATATGTGGAATTGTCATACACAACGGGTTTTTGATGAAATTGATACATTATTGGAGGGCCAATACCGGGGGTGTGATATCAGACATAGGGGCTGGAAGCACGCAATGGCTGTTTTTGCAAAACATTGGTTTTGATCCCATAAAAGAAAGATTTCATAAACGTAGTGTGGTGATGTCATCGAAACATCTGTGAAAGTCACACATATATGAATGTGCTTTCACACACAGTAGACCACATGCCCAATTAGTCGGTGATGTCATAGGAGAGTGCATGTGATGTCATAAATACAAGGATGTTGCCAAAAGTGTTGATAATGTCATGTATAGTCACGGGAGGCATACATATCCACCTGATTTTTACATTTTTGGGTTTGATGTTTTCGACAAGGGGGTGTATGACTAAGAGGGGGGTGGTTTTAGAGAAAGGGTATCAGTCGATACAATTTTTTTTGCTCTACACAGTTGGGGGAATCAAATATGGAATGATGTCTTAACATAGTGTTTGTCAGGCTTAAAAGCACCGTAGAGTCACAAGGGCAAAAAAGTCTTTAGAGTCCTAAGTGTCAAAACCGTGGGTTGATTTCATACATACGGGTTTTTCATACCGTCAATAAAGTTGGGGGTGTTTACACAGTACATAGCTGTGATTGGGATACAGTGGTTGGTTGTCTTTCATACACCATGTGAAATGTCTTAAAATGAGTATAGTCAAAACATAAGTTGTTGTTATAGATAGGGGCTGTATGTCACAATAATGTATTGAGCATATACATGCTGTGTTTTCAGAATTGAGGGGGTGTATGTATGAATACCGTCAGTATCATAAACCGGTTTTTTTAATGTATAAAGTGAGGATGTATGTTGTGTTATCCCAAATCGCCATATATAGGGCACTGTGATGTAATAAACAGTGGGTGTGATTTGTAATACAGTCGTTTGATACACAGATAGGGGTTGTGAGTCAATGTGTAGGTAAATTTTTCCATCTATACTGGATATATTTTTCATAATAAGGTTGTATTCATAAGTACAGTAGTCTGAAGACTCAAGGTGGGGTTGATGTTATAATAGTGCAAGATGTCACCATTTTTTTGGTTGATGCATACAATGTGGGTGTGATATCATGAAAAATTGTCAGACAAAGAACAGGGTGTGATGTCATGCCTAAAGTGGATGTGATTCAAAAAAACTGTGGTTTGCGTAAAGAGTTTTGTGACCTTTTCTGTAGTGAAAATGATATACAATATCCTAGTGGGGTGTCTCAACACAGAGTTTTTGTGATTCATACATATGTGTATCAGGGCAAAATATATGGAATGAATCACACGTATACTGGATGATATCATACATATTTGGGCCGTGATACCACAAGGGGAGGTGAAAACACTATATAGTCGACGTGGGGCACAATAAAGTGGGTACGTCATAAAGAGTGGAGTGATGCCAAGCGGCATATGAGTCACACATATAGGGGGCTGTGATGTCAACGACACTTTTTTTTGATAAAAATACAGGGGTGTAGACACACATAGAGGGGCGGTATCCAAGATGTAGGGAGGATGTCATTAACCGTGGCGTTATGTCATATAAAGGAGACTAGTCAAAAATGCGTGGTGGGTCATCAATACTGAGCATTGATGTCAAATTTTTGAATGGGATTTTTTTGTAAAATGGTAGGTGTCAACGTTGCCAAGGTATGACTTCCATATTTTTGGGGATTCACGATCCGGGGGTGGATACACTGATACAGTGGGGGGATGTCAAAAAGGGGGTGGATGTCAGGAATCCCCTTGTGTTGTCATAAAAAGCAGTGTGTGGGGTACATATATATTGATATGATGTCATAAATTACGGATTTGATGTCAATATATAGGGCTGATGTCATGAGTTCAATGCCATTCAGCATACTAAATTTGAGTCAACAAAAGTGTTGTGAGTGATCCAGAGAGGGGATTGGTGTCATTGATACACGGGGTTTGATGACCCAATACATTGGATCAGGTCAAATAAGGGGGTGAATTGATAGTGGGATGATATCATGAAACAGTGCTTTTTTGAGCCGTCAAAAAGTAATGGGTGTGATCCAACATAAAATCGAGGTTGTGCAATGCCTTATATTAGTGTATATAGGTGATGGTCAAACATATAGTTAGTGGTGTGATGTCATACCCACATACCAACGGTTGTGATATGATGGAACAGATCGTGTGTGTTGAGTATACAGATAACAGTTCTCTGCGAATGTCTTACAAATAGGAGTGGATATATGTTTTATATGTTTTAATACAATGGATATGATGTTTGTCATACATAGTTGTCGATTGTCGATCTCATAATAAATAAAACAGCTTGGTATTGATTTCATCAATACGTGGAGATGTGATGACACAGATACGTGGATACAATGTCAAACTATACTGTGTGTGATGTATTAAATATTGGGTGGTGTGTTGGTCATAATGTGAGGATTGGGTTGGATGTATAGCGTGCAAAAGATGCTCATTTACTTATGCCTATGTGTGAAGAAATACTAAGAACGTGGGAAGGTGTCATTGTTCAATAAAGTGGGTGATGATGACCTATGTTTAATAGGCTGTGATGTCCCACATGTTATAGTGACTCATTTATCGTTGTCCTGCTTTCTGGTTGTGGTTGTTCAATAATCTGTGGTTGTGACTGTAATTAAAAACAGTCAGACTTGTTGAATGGACTTATGCAGTGCGCGGCGTTGCTGAAGTGTATTTACAAGGGCAAAATGATGTCACTCCTCTGTTGTGGGTGTGAGGTAATCACTAAAGGGGATGTTATCATAAGCGGTAGCTAGCATGTGAGGACCACATGATAACATCTTAGGTCAATTGTCTGACTCAGAATGTCGGCGAGTATGATGTACATTGCCCACTGACGTGGATCGTGACTCATAAAATATTGGTTATTCTGTGATAGAGCGGATTGATGTCATCAAATAGTGCAAATGAGTCATACATATCCGATGTGGTGCATCAACACCGAGGTTTGTGATGTCATATAAAATGGGTATCATATCAAAAATACAGTGGATAAGGGGTCACACGTATACTGGATGGAAATCATACAAATTTTGGCTGAGATACCATCGTTTGGGGTGGGTGTGATGACACAGATACAGTGGACGTGAGGTCAGATATAGTGGAGTGATGTCATAATAGAGTGGTCTCGAGTGTAAAAACGTGGTGTGATGTCATAAATAGAGTGGATCTGATATGACATATGATATCACATAATTTTTCATATCTATAGTGGAGATGAAGTGTCAAATATACACAAACAGGTTTGATGAAATTGAGATACATTCAGTGTTATTCACAGATTAACCGTGGTGTGATAACAACATAGTGCTGTGAAGCACGCACTGGCAAATTGTCATACACTGAGTTGATGCCATATAAAGTAGATATGTCATAACCGAAGAGTGTGTGAAAGATCACTCGGCAACATTCAAAGGAGAAGTCACCACATATAGTGAAAGTGCTGTCACACAGAGTAGACCACATGTCATATGTAGTGCGAGTGATTTCATAGGGAATGCATGTGAATCTCCATAAATACGAAGGAACAGTTGCCATAATGTGTTAGATATGAATTCATGTATAGTGTGCACTAGGATGTCATACATATCCGTACCTACGTGTATGTCTTTACAATTGTTGGAGTGGATGTTTTTCCGACAGAAGTGTGGGGTGTGATGACATATATGAGGTGGGTGTATAGGTGTTTAATCAGAGAATCTGTAATCAAGTCAGATACAGAATTTTGTTTTTTTGTCATCGTACGCACGTGTGGGTGAGATCATATATAGTGGATATGATGTCAGTAAACATAGTGCTTCTGTACATAAGCTACACAAGCGAACCGAACTTGTTATCATGTCATCAAGCGTGCACTATAATGTCTTAAAAAAAAAAAAAAAATTTAGAGTGCCTATAAATGTTCCTACACATGCTGTGGGATGTGAGATTCATACATACAGATGTGTTTCATACCGTCAATAAAAGTTGGGGTGATTCTACACAGATCACAGTAGCTGTGATGACAGATACGAGTGGTATGTGTTTGTCATTCATACACCCATGTGATAATGATTCATATAATACTGAGTCATGACATGTCATAAACATAGTAGGTGGTGTCTTGCTTATAGGTATATTGTCTTGCTGTGATGCACAAGTAAAAGTGTATATGTTGATCTCATATTAACATGTGCATGTGATTTCAATGAATTGAGATGAGAGGATTGTGATGTCCTCTCCTATGAATACCGTCATGGTCTGACATAGCCACTAAAAACCGTGTTTATTTAAATGTCCATAGTAAGAGTGAGGATGTGAACAGTTTTGTTAATAGTGCCAAGTCCCCATAAATAATGGGCAAACAGTTGAACGTAATGCAACAAACGATTGGGTGAGATGTTGTCAATACAGTCGTTGTGGATGGACACAGATTTAGTGGTTGTGGCACGTCACATGTGTAGGTTATATGTTAAGCCATCTTAATACACGAAATAGTTTCATTATAGAGGTTGGATTTCCATAAGCTACAGTAGTCTAGAAGACTCAAGAGTGTGTGGTGAAGTGATGTCATAAATAGTGCATAGGATGACACCATTTTGTTTGGTTGGAAGGCATACAAATGTGCGGGTGTGATATCAGTGAAGAAAATTGTCATTGACAAAGATACAGTGGGTTGATGATCATGCCTGAAAGTGGATGTAGATATCGTTCAAAAAATACTGTGTGATATGCTTGATTAATAGAGGGGTAAAATCTGTGACCCTACATTATCTGTAGTTTGCAAATGATATATTACAATATGCCTAGTTTGGTGCGTGTCATCAACACAGAGTGTTGTGATCTCATTACATAGTGTGTATACAATGGCAATAAAATTTAGTTTTGGGATAAGTGGCAAAAATGAAGTCACACGTATACTATGGATTGTGTTGATATCATACATATATTGAGGCCGTGATACCATCGATAGCTCGCGTGAGTGTGGATTTGACTACGTCATACCGCTGGTACATGAGGCGTCATCAATAAAGTGGTCGTGACGTCTATAAAGAGATTGGATGTGATAGTCATAAAGCAGTGCATATGATGTCACACATATAGTCGCTGCTGCTGTCATACGTACACTCGTTTTGATACAGTAGATACATTGGGTGTGTGACACACATAAGCTGGTCTGATAAGTCATCAGAGTAGGTGGGATGAGACACCATCATTCACCGGGACGTTATGTCATATATAGAGGATTCTGGATGTCTGAATGCAGCTGGTGGCTCGATGTCAATCAATACTGACCATTGATTCATAATTTTGAATGGGATTTCTTGTAAAATGTGTATGGTGTCTTTACGTATGCCAAGTGTGATGACTTCCATACTTGTTGTGATGTCATCGATACAGGGGGTGTGATGACAGAGATATAGATGGCTCTGATGGATCAAATATAGTGGCGTGATGATGTCAGGAATAGCCGTTGTGTATAAAGTCAGTGAAAGCATGTTTGTGATATCATATATATTAAAAAAGGATATGATGTCATAAATATACAATGGATGTGATGTCATACATATATGGGGTGTCGTGATGTCATAGAGTTCATGTACATGTCATGCATACTGAATATGATGTCATACATATAGTGTGTGTGATGATGATCCAGAGTGGGAGTGGATGTGGTGTAATTGATACACTGGGTTGATGACCCAGATACAAATGGAATGCAGTGTCAGATATAAGATGGAGTGATATTAGGCAGGATTATAACATCGTGTTGTCTTGAGTGTGATGTCATAATATAGTGATAGGAAAAAAAATTGACATCATGAATTCAATGGATGTAATGTGATGACTTCACATAATTGGTGTGGAAATCATAAAGAGTGGATGTATGAGACGTTTTATGTATAGTGCATAAGTTGGTCATACATAAACTGGGTGTGATGTCATATATACAGTTGTTCCAAGAGATCATCAATAGAATGGTTGTGATGACACAGATACAGTGGATGCAATGTCAGATAGTGGGAGTGATATCATGAGTACAGTGCATTTGCAATGTCAAAAGTAATGTGGTGTGATCTCATAAAATGTGGATGTGATGCCTTATATAGTGTATATGATTAAACATATAGTTGGTGTGATGTCATACATACCAAGGTTGTGATATGATGGAAAGAGTGTGTGTGAGACACAGATACAGTTTTTTCTGCGCATGCTACAAATAGAGTGAATATGATGTTTTATACAATGGATATGTATGTTGTCATCATACATAGTCGATGAGATCTCATAAATACAGATGGTATGATATCATCAACTAAAGAGAGGATGTGATGACACAGATACCGTGGATATGATGTCAAATATACTGTGTGTGATGTCTTAAAAATGGTGGTTTGATGTCATAATGTGAGGATGGGTTTTCTCTCTATCGTGCAACAGATGCTATACATATGCCAAGTGTGAAGTCATACAAAGAGGGGGGGTGACATTGTCAATACAGTGGGTGTGATGACTCAGATTTACTGGCTGTGATGTCACATGTATAGTGTATATGTTGCCCTGCATACTGGAATGTGGTTTCATAAATAGAGGTTGTGCTGTCATAAGTACAGTAGTGTGAATGACAAAAGCAGTGAATGTGATTTTATTACAGTGCATAGATACCTCACACATATAGTGGGTGAGATGTCATACAAAAGTGGATGTGATATCTCAGCGGGAGAGTTTTAGTGATGACAAAGATACACCTGGTGCGATGTCTGATAGCCAGTGAGTATGATGTCATGCTGAAGTGGATGTGACATATTAAAATATTGTGTTGCTTGATAGAGCGAGATGTGATGTCATCTATAGTGCAAAAGATGTCATACATATGCTGAGTGTGGTGGTCA
Source organism: Odocoileus hemionus (assembly GCA_020976825.1). NCBI lineage: Eukaryota > Metazoa > Chordata > Mammalia > Artiodactyla > Cervidae > Odocoileus > Odocoileus hemionus. The sequence continues at coordinate 3,374 of JAJLRB010004836.1, read as the reverse complement.
CATCACACACCGAGTGTTGTGATGATCATTTACATAGTGGGTATCATTCATCACAAATATAGTGGATTGGAGGTCACAACGTAATACTGGATGTTATATCATACATGATTATTGGCTGAGATACCATCAATTGGGTGGGTGATGACACATGATACAGTGCACGTGATGGTCAAATATCCTGTGATATGATGTAAGATATTGTGGACAATTGAAAGTTCATCAATAAATGTGAGTGTGTGGATGTCATAAAGAAATGGATTGTTGATGTCATATGTAATACATATGGTTTCAGACCAAATTAGTGGAGGTGATGAGTCATACATACACAGGGTTTGAAGAGACTTATACCTTCAGTGTGATGACACAGATACAGTGGGTGTGATATTCAAGACACAGTGGCTGTGAAGCACTGCAATGGTTTGTGATTGTCATAACACTCCTGTGTGATGCCATATAAAAGAAGATAATGTCTTAAACGTAGTGTGTGCGAATGTCATCGAAACAATTCATTGAGAGAAGTCAAACAATATAGTGAATATCTGATCATCACACAGAAGATGACATATCATATATAGTGCATGTGACTGTTCATGGGTACAGTGGATGTGATTTCATACATAACTAAGGATTGTTTTCATATAAGTGTGGATTAATGTCCTGTATAGTGGCATAGGATGGCATACATATGCCACATGTGATGTCTTTACATAGTTTGTGTGATGTTCTTCGACTGAAGTGGGTGAGATGAAAATATACAAATGGGTATTTATGGCAGAAGAGAATGGGTTTCAAGTCAATATATAGGGAACTGTGTTGTCAACTACACTTGTGGGTGATATGAGATATAGAGGAAATGATGTCATAAACATAGTGGTTGCCATGGCTTACAAACACGATATGATGTCATCAGAATGGGCATGTAAAGTCATAGACAGTGCCTATTGTGTCCTACATGCTGTGGTATGATTTCATACATATATCGCGTGTCATAACCGTCAATCATGTTGGTGGATAACACTCAATCCAGTAGGTCCTGATGTCGATACATTGGTTTTTTGTCATTTCATAACCCATATGAAATATATAAACTGAGTATGATGGTCATAAACATAGTAGGTGTGTTTTTATATATACAGTGCAGTGGTGTCCCAAGTATTATTGGATGTGATGTCATATACAGTGGGCGTGTGATTTTCATGAATAAGAGTGGATGTTGATGTCATTAATACTGTCTCGTGGATGCCCATACACTAGTGTTTTTTAATGTCATAAAGTGAGGATGTGATGTTGTGTATAGTTCCAGTCCCCCAAAAAAGGGCGACTGTGAGAAAACAACGGGGGGTGTGATTTTGTAAATACAGTCGTTGTGATGACACAGATTAGGGGGTTGTGATGTCAATGTGGGGGGTATATGTTGCCATCTATCGGATATATTTTCATATATAGAGGTTGTGAGTCATAAGTACAGAGTCTAAAGCCCAAAGGTGTGGTTGAGTTAAAATATGCAAGGATGTCAGCTTATGTTGGTTTGAGGCATAAAAATGTGGTGTGATATCAGGAAGAAATTGTCATGACAAAGAACAGTGGGTGGATGTCATGCCTGAAGTGGAGTGATTCAAAATACTGTGGTTTGCTGAATAGATATTGTGCCCTTCGAGGCAAATAATTCCCAAATATGCCAGTGTGTGTCTCAACACAGAGTGTTGTGATGTAAACATAGTGTGTATCATGGCAAAATATAGGGGATATAAGTCACACGTATCGGAAGTGATATATACAAATTGGCCGTGAAAACCATCGATGGGGTGAGTGTGATGACACGTAATATCGACGTGGGGTCATCAATAAAGGGGTGGACGCAAAAAGGGGAGTGATGTCCTATGCGTCATATGATGTCACACATATAGGGGCTGTGATGTCATACGTAACTTTTTTTGAAAAAAGTAATACAGGGTGTGATACACACATAGAGTGGCGGTGTCCCAAAGATGTAGGGGATGAGATGCTTTTAACCGTGGCGTTTATTCATAAAGGAGACTGAGTCTAAAAGCAGTGGGGGGTGATGTCATCAATCTGAGCATTGATGTCAATTTTTGAAGGGGATTTTTGTAAAATGTGTAGGTGTATACTACCAAGTGTGATGACTTCCATACTTGTTTAAATCACGATAAGGGGTGATACCTGAAAAGGGGGTGTGGTCAAAATGGGGTGTGATTGGGGAATACCCGTTTGTTGTCATGAAAGCTGTGTGGTGGTACATAATATTGGATATGAGTATAAATAACGGAGTGTTTCATATATAGGGGTCCTGTGTCAAAGATGTTCAGCCATGCCATGCATACTGAAAATGATTTCTACTTATAGTGTGGGTGAATGTGATCCAGAGAGTGGATGTGGTGTAATTGAGGACACTGTATGATTACCCAGATACAATGGATGCCGTGTCAGATATGGTGTTTGAGATGGCAGATAAACATAGTGTTGTCTGTGTGTGATGGCATATATAGTGTGTGTATATCATGAATTCAGTGGATGTAGTGTGATGACTAAAAATGGTGTGAAATCATAAAGAGTGATGTGACGTTATGTAAGTGCATAAGATGTGCCATACATAAACTGGTTGTAGATGTCATACATACAGTTGTCCACATCCCAGAAGATACAACAATAGAATGGCTTGAGATGACACAGATACAGTCGAGAGGTTGCAATGTCAGATATTGTGGAGAGGATATCATTGAGTACATTTGCACGTTGCTGTCCTAAAGTAATGTGGTTTTATCTTAAGAAAATGTTGGATATGATGCCTTATAATATGTTTATATGATGTTACACATTATAAGTTGGTGTGATGTCATAACATTACCAAGGATGTGATATGATGGAAAGAGTGTGTGTGAGATACAGATACAGTTTCTGCGATGCTACGAGAATAGAGTGAATAATAATGGTTTGTACAATGTAAATGATGTCGTCATGTACATAATTCGATGTGTCTAATAAATACAGGTGTGTTGATATCACAAACATGTGGAGATGTGATGACAGAGATACCGAGGAAACGATGTTCAAATATACTGTGTGTGATTGCTTAAAAATGGTGGTTTCATGTCATAATGTTGGAGGATCGTGGTTTTCTTCTATAGTCTGCAACAGATTGCTATACATATGCCAAGTGTGAAGACATACAAAGAGTGGGGGTGACATTGTCAATACAGTGGGTGTGATGATCAGTTTACTGGCTGTTGATGTCACATGTATAGTGTATATGTTGCCCTGCATACTGGATGTGGTTTCATAATAGAGGTTGTGCGTTAATAAGAACAGTAGTGTGATGACAAAAGCAGTGGTTGTGATGTTTATTACAGTGCATA
>JAJLRB010004835.1:0-42780 GCA_020976825.1 Odocoileus hemionus | reverse complement strand
CCAGTATAGATGGCAACATATACCCTACACATGTGACATCACAACCACTAATCTGTGTCATCACAACGACTGTATGACAACATCACACCCACTCGTTGTATTACATCACAGTCGCCATATATATGGCGACTTGGCACTATACACAACATCACATCCTCACTTTATGACATTAAAACCACCGGTTTATGGCATCACCTGACGGTATTCATGACATCACACCCACTCAATTCATGAAATCACATGCACTGTATATGACATCACATACACTATACTTGTGACATCACAGCCACAATATCTATAACAACACACCTACTATGTTTATGACATCATACTCAGTATATATGACATTTCACATGGTGTATGAATGACAACACAACCACTGTATCCGACATCACAGCTACTGTATCTGTGTAATCACCCCAACTTGATTGACGGTATGAAACACTCTGTATGTATGAAATCACACCCACAGCATGTAGGACACTATAGGCACTCTATAAGACATTATATGCACGCTTGATGACATCATATCGGTGCTTGTAAGCCATGACAAGCACTATGTTTATGACACATATATCCACTATATATGATCTCACACCACACTGTGTAGATGACAAAACAAATTCTGTATCTGACTTGATACCCATTCTCTCTACCACCACACCCACTCTATATGTCATCACACCCACTCTGTCGAAAAAAATCACACCAACAATGTAAGACATCACAGGTGGCATATGTATGCCATCCTGTGCACTATACATGACATCATATCAACACATTTATGGCAACAATCCTTAGTATTTATGACATCACATGCACTCTCCTCATGACATCACACACACTACACATATGACATGTGGTCTACTGTGTGTGACAGCACATTCACTATATGTGTGACTTCTCACAATGACTGTTTCGATGACATCACACACACTACGTTTATGACATATCTACTTTATATGGCATCAAACACAGTGTTATGACAATACAGCCATTGCGTGCTTCACAGCCACTATGTCTGATATCACACCCACGGTATCTGTGCCATCACACTGAACTGAATGTATCATCATCAAACCCAGTTTGTGTATGACATCATCTCCACTATATATATGAAATCATATGTGATACATATGTCATCACATCCACTCTTTATGACATCACACCACTTTTTAACATCACGACCACTCTATATGACATCACTCCACTATATCTGACCTCACGTCCACTGTATCTGTGTCATCACACCCACCCAATCGATGGTATCTCAGCCAATATTTGTATGATATCACATCCAGTATACGTGTGACCTCTTATCCACTGTATTTTTGATATGATACCCACTATATATGACATCACAAACCTCGGTGTTGATGACACCACACTCGGATATGTATGACATCATTTGCACTATAGATGACATCACATCCGCTCTATCACAGCAAACCACATATTTTATGATGTCACATCCACGTCAGGCATGACATCATACTCACTCTATCAGACATTGCACCAAGTGTATCTTGGTCATCACAAGCTCTCCGCTGATATACATCCACATCCACTTTGTGTATGACATCACACCCACTACATGTGTGACATCATATGCACTGTAATAACATCACAACCACTGCTTTTGTCATCACACTACTGTTCTTATGACAGCACAACCTCTATTATGAAACCACATCCAGTATGCAGGGCAACATATACACTATACATGTGACATCACAGCCAGTAAACTGAGTCATCACACCCACTGTATTGACAATGTCACCCCCACTCTTTGTATGTCTTCACACTTGGCATATGTATAGCATCTGTTGCACGATAGAAGAAAACCCATCCTCACATTATGACATCAAACCACCATTTTTAAGACATCACACACACATAGTTGACATTGTATCCACGGTATCTGTGTCATCACATCCAACGTATTGATGATATCATACCATCTGTATTTATGAGATCTCATCGACTATGTATGACAACATCATATCCATTGTATAAAACATCATATTCACTCTATTTGTAGCATCGCAGAAAAACTGTATCTGTATCTCACACACACTCTTTCCATCATATCACAACCTTGGTATGTATGACATCACACCAACTATATGTTTACCATCATATACACTATATAAGGCATCACACCACATTTTATGTGATCACACCACACATACTTTTGACGGCAAATGCACTGTACTCATGATATCACTCCCACTATCTGACATTGCATCCACTGTATCTGTGTCATCACAACCATTCTATTGATGATCTCTGGACAACTGTATATATGACATCACACCCAGTTTATGTATGACAACTTATGCACTATACATAACGTCTCATCCACTCTTTATGATTTCACACCATTGTAGTCATCACATTACATCCACTGAATTCATGATGTCACCCACACTATATATGACATCACACACACAGACAACACGATGTTATATCTGCCAATTCACCCACTATATCTGACACTGAATCCATTGTATCTGGGTCATCAAACCCAGTGTATCAATGACACCACATCACTCTCTCTCTGGATCACATCACACACACACTATATATATGTATGACATCATATTCAGTATGCATGACATGGCATGAACTCTATGACATCAGACCCCTATATATATGACATCACATCCAGTATATTTATGACATCATATCCAATATATATGATACCACACACACTGCTTTCATGACAACACAACGGCTATTCCTGACATCACACCCACTATATTTGACATCACACCCACTGTATCAGTGTCATCACACCCCGCTGTATCGATGACATCACAACAAGTATGGAAGTCATCACACTTGGCATACGTATGACACCATACACATTTTACAAGAAATCCCATTCAAAAATTATGACATCAATGCTCAGTATTGATGACATCACCACCACTGCATTCATGACATCAGATCTCCTATATATGACATAACGTCCACGGTGAATGACATCTCATCCCCTACATCTATGGTATCACAGCCACTCTATGTGTGTCATCACACCCCCAATGTATCTACTTTATCAAAAACAGTGTACGTATGACATCACAGCCACTATATGTGTGACATCATATGCACTGCATAGGACATCACATCCACTCTTTTTGACGTCACACACACTTTTATTGATGACCTCACGTCGACTCGTATATATACGTGTCATCACACTCACCCTATCGATGGTATCACGGCCAATATATGTATGATATCACATCCAGTATACGTGTGACTTCATATCCACTATATTTATGCCATGATACACACTATGTATGACATCACAACACTCTGTGTTGATGACACACACTAGGCATATTGTAATATCATTTGCACTACAGAAGAGGTCACATATACTCTATTACAGCAAACCACAGTATTTTTGACATCACATCCACTTCAGGCATGACATCACACCCACTGTATCTTTGTCATGACAATTTCTTCACTGATATCACACCCACATTTGTATGCCATCAAACAACAATATGCGTGACATCCTATGCACTATTTATAACATCACATCCACACCTTGACACCTTGAGTCTTCAGACTACTGTACTTATGACATCACAACCTCTATATATGAAACTATATCCAGTATAGATGGCAACATATACCCTACACATGTGACATCACAACCACTAATCTGTGTCATCACAACGACTGTATTGACAACATCACACCCACTCGTTGTATTACATCACAGTCGCCATATATATGGCGACTTGGCACTATACACAACATCACATCCTCACTTTATGACATTAAAACCACCGGTTTATGGCATCACCTGACGGTATTCATGACATCACACCCACTCAATTCATGAAATCACATGCACTGTATATGACATCACATACACTATATACTTGTGACATCACAGCCACAATATCTATAACAACACACACACTATGTTTATGACATCATACTCAGTATATATGACATTTCACATGGTGTATGAATGACAACACAACCACTGTATGTACATCACAGCACTGTATCTGTGTATCACCCCAACTTGATTGACGGTATGGTAAAAACACTCTGTATGTATGAAATCACACCCACAGCATGTAGGACACTATAGGCACTCTATAAGACATTATATGCACGCTTGATGACATCATATCGGTGCTTGTAAGCCATGACAAGCACTATGTTTATGACATCATATCCACTATATATGATCTCACCCACACTGTGTAGATGACAAAACAAATTCTGTATCTGACTTGATACCCCTCTCTACTACCACACCCACTCTATATGTCATCACACCCACTCTGTCGAAAACATCACACCAACAATGTAAGACATCACACACATATGTATGCCATCCTGTGCACTATACATGACATCATATCATGCACATCATATGGCAACAATCATTAGTATTTATGACATCACATGCACTTCCTGACATGACATCACACATGCACTACATCATGACATGTGGTCTACTGTGTGTGACAGCACATTCACTATATGTGTGACTTCTCACACATGACTGTTGACTTCTCATGACTGTTTCGATGACATCACACACACTACTACGTTTATGACATATCTACTTTATATGGCATCAAACACAGTGTTATGACAATACAGCCATTGCGTGCTTCACAGCCACTATGTCTGATATCACACCCACGGTATCTGTGCCATCACACTGAATGTATCAATTTCATCAAACCCAGTTTGTGTATGACATCATCTCCACTATATATATGAAATCATATGTGATACATATGTCATCACATCCACTCTTTATGACATCACACCACTTTTTAACATCACGACCACTCTATATGACATCACTCCACTATATCTGACCTCACGTCCACTGTATCTGTGTCATCACACCCACCCAATCGATGGTATCTCAGCCAATATTTGTATGATATCACATCCATCATACGTGTGACCTCTTATCCACTGTATTTTTGATATGATACCCACTATATATGACATCACAAACCTCGGTGTTGATGACACCACACTCGGATATGTATGACATCATTTGCACTATAGATGCACATAGACATCATCACACTCTCACATCACTATCATCACAGCAAACCACATATTTTATGATGTCACATCCACGTCAGGCATGACATCATACTCACTCTATCAGACATTGCACCAAGTGTATCTTGGTCATCACAAGCTCTCCGCTGATATCACATCCACTTTTGTATGACATCACACCCACTACATGTGTGACATCATATGCACTGTAATAACATCACAACCACTGCTTTTGTCATCACACTACTGTTCTTATGACAGCACAACCTCTATTATGAAACCACATCCAGTATGCAGGGCAACATATACACTATACATGTGACATCACAGCCAGTAAACTGAGTCATCACACCCACTGTATTGACAATGTCACCCCCACTCTTTGTATGTCTTCACACTTGGCATATGTATAGCATCTGTTGCACGATAGAAGAAAAGAAGATCCTCACATTATGACATCATCACCATTTTTTTTTAAGACATCACACACAGTATAGTTGACATTGTATCCACGGTATCTGTGTCATCACATCATCACATCCAATTGATGATATCATACCATCTGTATTTATGAGATCTCATCGACTATGTATGACAACATCATATCCATTGTATAAAACATCATATTCACTCTATTTGTAGCATCGCAGAAACTGTATCTGTATCTCACACACACTCTTTCCATCATATCACAACCTTGGTATGTATGACATCACACCAACTATATGTTTACCATCATATACACTATATAAGGCATCACACCACATTTTATGTGATCACACCACATTACTTTTGACGGCAAATGCACTGTACTCATGATATCACTCCCACTATCTGACATTGCATCCACTGTATCTGTGTCATCACAACCATTCTATTGATGATCTCTGGACAACTGTATATATGACATCACACCCAGTTTATGTATGACAACTTATGCACTATACATAACGTCTCATCCACTCTTTATGATTTCACACCATTGTAGTCATCACATTACATCCACTGAATTCATGATGTCACCCACACTATATACTATATATCACACACACAAGACAACACGATGTTATATCTGCCAATTCACCCACTATATATCTGACACTGAATCCATTGTATCTGGGTCATCAATCCCAGGTCATCAAACCCAGTGTGTATCAATGACACCACATCACTCTCTGGATCACATCACACACACACATATGTATGATCATATTCAGTATGCATGACATGGCATGAACTCTATGACATCAGACCCCTATATATATGACATCACATCCAGTATATTTATGACATCATATCCATATATATATATACCACACACACACTGCATTCATGACAACACAACACACGGCTTCCTGACATCACACCCACTATATTTGACATCACACCCACTGTATCAGTGTCATCACACCCGCTGTATCGATGACATCACAACAAGTATGGAAGTCATCACACTTGGCATACGTATGACACCATACACATTTTACAAGAAATCCCATTCAAAAATTATGACATCAAAAATCAATGTATTGATCAATGCTCAGTATTGATGACACACACCACCACTGCATTCATGACATCAGATCTCCTATATATGACATAACGTCCACGGTGAATGACATCTCATCCCCTACATCTATGGTATCACACCACTCTATGTGTGTCATCACACCCAATGTATCTACTTTATCAAAAACAGTGTACGTATGACATCACAGCCACTATATGTGTGACATCATATGCACTGCATAGGACATCACATCCACTCTTTATGACGTCACACACACTTTATTGATGACCTCACGTCGACTATATACGTGTCATCACACTCACCCTATCGATGGTATCACGGCCAATATATGTATGATATCACATCCAGTATACGTGTGACTTCATATCCACTATATTTATGCCATGATACACACTATGTATGACATCACAACACTCTGTGTGATGACACACACACTACTGCATATTGTAATATCATTTGCACTACAGAAGAGGTCACATATACTCTATTACAGCAAACCACAGTATTTTTGACATCACATCCACTCACATCCACTTCAGGCATGACATCACACCCACTGTGTATCTTTGTCATGACAATTTCTTCACTGATATCACACCCACATTTGTATGCCATCAAACCAACAATATGCGTGACATCCTATGCACTATTTATAACATCACATCCACACCTTGAGTCTTCAGACTACTGTACTTATGACATCACAACCTCTATATATGAAACTATATCCAGTATAGATGGCAACATATACCCTACACATGTGACATCACAACCACTAATCTGTGTCATCACAACGACTGTATTGACAACATCACACCCACTCGTTGTATTACATCACAGTCGCCATATATATGGCGACTTGGCACTATACACAACATCACATCCTCACTTTATGACATTAAAACCACCGGTTTATGGCATCACCTGACGGTATTCATGACATCACACCGGTACTCAATTCATGAAATCACATGCACTGTATATGATGATCACATACACATGAAATCACATGCACTGTATACATCACAGCACACTATCTATAACATCACAGCACAATATCTATAACAACACACCTACTGTTTATGACATCATACTCAGTATATATGACATTTCACATGGTGTATGAATGACAACACAACCACTGTATCCGACATCACAGCTACTGTATCTGTGTAATCACCCCAACTTGATTGACGGTATGAAACACTCTGTATGTATGAAATCACACCCACAGCATGTAGGACACTATAGGCACTCTATAAGACATTATATGCACGCTTGATGACATCATATCGGTGCTTGTAAGCCATGACAAGCACTATGTTTATGACATCATATCCACTATATATGATCTCACCCACACTGTGTAGATGACAAAACAAATTCTGTATCTGACTTGATACCCATTCTCTCTACCACCACACCCACTCTATATGTCATCACACCCACTCTGTCGAAAACATCACACCAACAATGTAAGACATCACAGGTGGCATATGTATGCCATCCTGTGCACATATACATGACACTATCATATCATACACTTTATGGCAACAATCCTTAGTATTTATGACATCACATGCACTCTCCTCATGACATCACACGCACTACATATGACATGTGGTCTACTGTGTGTGACAGCACATTCACTATATGTGTGACTTCTCACAATGACTGTTTCGATGACATCACACACACACTACGTTTATGACATATCTACTTTATATGGCATCAAACACAGTGTTATGACAATACAGCCATTGCGTGCTTCACAGCCACTATGTCTGATATCACACCACACGGTATCTGTGCCATCACACTGAATGTATCAATTTCATCAAACCCAGTTTGTGTATGACATCATCATCCACTATATATATGAAATCATATGTGATATATATGTCATCACATCCATCTTTATGATACATCACACACACTTTTTAACATCACGACACTCTATATACACACTCCACTATATCTGACACTCACGTCCACTCATCCACCTCATCCACTGTCATCACACCCACACCCACCGAATCGTGGTCTCAGCCAATATTTGTATGATATTTGTATGATCCATCACATCCAGTATACGTGTGACCTCTTATCCACTGTATTTTTGATATGATACCCACTATATATGACATCACAAACCTCGGTGTTGATGACACCACACTCGGATATGTATGACATCATTTGCACTATAGATGACATCACATCCGCTCTATCACAGCAAACCACATATTTTATGATGTCACATCCACGTCAGGCATGACATCATACTCACTCTATCAGACATTGCACCAAGTGTATCTTGGTCATCACAAGCTCTCCGCTGATATCACATCCACTTTTGTATGACATCACACCCACTACATGTGTGACATCATATGCACTGTAATAACATCACAACCACTGCTTTTGTCATCACACTACTGTTCTTATGACAGCACAACCTCTATTATGAAACCACATCCAGTATGCAGGGCAACATATACACTATACATGTGACATCACAGCCAGTAAACTGAGTCATCACACACACACTGTATTGACAATGTCACCCCCACTCTTTGTATGTCTTCTTTGTATGTCTTCACACTTGGCATATGTATAGCATCTGTTGCACGATAGAAGAAAACCCATCCTCACATTATGACATCAAACCACCATTTTTAAGACATCACACACAGTATAGTTGACATTGTATCCACGGTATCTGTGTCATCACATCCAACGTATTGATGATATCATACCATCTGTATTTATGAGATCTCATCGACTATGTATGACAACATCATATCCATTGTATAAAACATCATATTCACTCTATTTGTAGCATCGCAGAAACTGTATCTGTATCTCACACACACTCTTTCTCATATCACAACCTTGGTATGTATGACATCACACAACTATATGTTTACCATCATATACACTATATAAGGCATCACACCACATTTTATGTGATCACACACACATTACTTTTGACGGCAAATGCACTGTACTCATGATATCACTCCCACTATCTGACATTGCATCCACTGTATCTGTGTCATCACAACCATTCTATTTGATGATCTCTGGACAACTGTATGTATATATGACATCACACCCAGTTTATGTATGACAACTTATGCACTATACATAACGTCTCATCCACTCTTTATGATTTCACACCATTTGTAGTCATCACATTACATCCACTGAATTCATGATGTCACCCACACTATATATGACATCACACACAAGACAACACGATGTTATATCTGCCAATTCACCCACTATATCTGACACTGAATCCATTGTATCTGGGTCATCAAACCCAGTGTATCAATGACACCACATCCACTCTCTGGATCACATCACACACACATATGTATGACATCATATTCAGTATGCATGACATGGCATGAACTCTATGACATCAGACCCCTATATATATGACATCACATCCAGTATATTTATGACATCATATCCAATATATATGATATATACACACACTGCTTTCATGACAACACAACGGCTATTCCTGACATCACACCCACTATATTTGACATCACACCCACTGTATCATCACACATCACACATCCACTGTCAGTGTCATCGACCCGCTGTATCGATGACATCACAACAAGTATGGAAGTCATCACACTTGGCATACGTATGACACCATACACATTTTACAAGAAATCCCATTCAAAAATTATGACATCAATGCTCAGTATTGATGACATCACACCACCATTCATGACATCAGATCTCCTATATATGACATAACGTCCACGGTGAATGACATCTCATCCCCTACATCTATGGTATCACAGCCACTCTATGTGTGTCATCACACCCAATGTATCTACTTTATCAAAAACAGTGTACGTATGACATCACAGCCACTATATGTGTGACATCATATGCACATGCATAGGACATCACATCCATCTTTATGACGTCACACCACTTTATTGATGACCTCACGTCGACTATATACGTGTCATCACACTCACTCACTATCGATGGTATCACGGCCAATATATGTATGATATCACATCCAGTATATACGTGTGACTTCATATCCACTATATTGATGCCATGATATGCATGATACACATATATGTGATGACATCACAACTCTCTGTGTTGATGACACCACACTAGGCATATTGTAATATCATTTGCACTACAGAAGAGGTCACATATACTCTATTACAGCAAACCACAGTATTTTTGACATCACATCCACTTCAGGCATGACATCACACCCACTGTATCTTTGTCATGACAATTTCTTCACTGATATCACACCCACATTTGTATGCCATCAAACCAACAATATGCGTGACATCCTATGCACTATTTATAACATCACATCCACACCTTGAGTCTTCAGACTACTGTACTTATGACATCACAACCTCTATATATGAAACTATATCCAGTATAGATGGCAACATATACCCTACACATGTGACATCACAACAACACAATCTGTGTCACACAACACAACCACTGTACACAACATCACACCCACTCGTTGTATTACATCACACATCGCCATATATATGGCGACTTGGCACTATACACATCATCACATCCTCACTTTACTGACATTACATCCACCGACATTAAAACCACCGGTATGGCATCACCTGACGGTATTCATGACATCACACCCACTCAATTCATGAAATCACATGCACTGTATATGACATCACATACACTATACTTGTGACATCACACAGCACAATATCTATAACAACACACCTACTATGTTTATGACATCATACTCATACTATATATGACATTTCACATGGTGTATGAATGACAACACAACCACTGTATCCGACATCACAGCTACTGTATCTGTGTAATCACCCCAACTTGATTGACGGTATGAAACACTCTGTATGTATGAAATCACACACCACAGCATGTAGGACACTATAGGCACTCTATAAGACATTATATGCACGCTTGATGACATCATATCGGTGCTTGTAAGCCATGACAAGCACTATGTTTATGACATCATATCCACTATATATGATCTCACCCACACTGTGTAGATGACAAAACAAATTCTGTATCTGACTGATACCCAAATTCTGTATCTGACTTGATACCCCTCACTCCACACCCTACATGTCATCATCACACACCTCTGCGAAAACATCACACCAACAATGTAAGACATCACAGGTGGCATATGTATGCCATCCTGTGCACTATACATGACATCATATCAACACTTTATGGCAACAATCCTTAGTATTTATGACATCACATGCACTCTCCTCATGACATCACACACACACTACATATGACATGTGGTCTACTGTGTGTGACAGCACATTCACTATATGTGTGACTTCTCACAATGACTGTTTCGATGACATCACACACACTACGTTTATGACATATCTACTTTATATGGCATCAAACACAGTGTTATGACAATACAGCCATTGCGTGCTTCACAGCCACTATGTCTGATATCACACCCACGGTATGTGTGCCATCACACTGAATGTATCAATTTCATCAAACCCAGTTTGTGTTTGACATCATCTCACTATATATATGATCATATGTGATATATGTCATCACATCCATCTTTATTCATGACATCACACCACTTTTTATGACATCACACCACTTTTTAACATCACGACCACTCTATATGACATCACTCCACTATATCTGACCTCACGTCCACTGTATCTGTGTCATCACACCCACCCAATCGATGGTATCTCAGCCAATATTTGTATGATATCACATCCAGTATACGTGTGACCTCTTATCCACTGTATTTTTGATATGATACCCACTATATATGACATCACAAACCTCGGTGTTGATGACACCACACTCGGATATGTATGACATCATTTGCACTATAGATGACATCACATCCGCTCTATCACAGCAAACCACATATTTTATGATGTCACATCCACGTCAGGCATGACATCATACTCACTCTATCAGACATTGCACCAAGTGTATCTTGGTCATCACAAGCTCTCCGCTGATATCACATCCACTTTTGTATGACATCACACCCACTACATGTGTGACATCATATGCACTGTAATAACATCACAACATCACTGCTTTTGTCATCACACTACTGTTCTTATGACAGCACAACCTCTATTATGAAATTATGAAACCACATCCAGTATGCAGGGCAACATATACACTATACATGTGACATCACAGCCAGTAAACTGAGTCATCACACCCACTGTATTGACAATGTCACCCCCACTCTTTGTATGTCTTCACACTTGGCATATGTATAGCATCTGTTGCACGATAGAAGAAAACCCATCCTCACATTATGACATCAAACCACCATTTTTAAGACATCACACACAGTATAGTTGACATTGTATCCACGGTATCTGTGTCATCACATCCAACGTATTGATGATATCATACCATCTGTATTTATGAGATCTCATCGACTATGTATGACAACATCATATCCATTGTATAAAACATCATATTCACTCTATTTGTAGCATCGCAGAAACTGTATCTGTATCTCACACACACACTTTCCATCATATCACAACCTTGGTATGTATGACATCACACAACACATATATTTACCATCATATACACTATATAAGGCATCACACCACATTTTATGTTTTATCACATCACACACATCTTTTGACGGCAAATGCACTGTACTCATGATATCACTCCCACTATCTGACATTGCATCCACTGTATCTGTGTCATCACAACCATTCTATTGATGATCTCTGGACAACTGTATATATGACATCACACCCAGTTTATGTATGACAACTTATGCACTATACATAACGTCTCATCCACTCTTTATGATTTCACACCATTGTAGTCATCACATTACATCCACTGAATTCATGATGTCACCCACACTATATATGACATCACACACACAACAACACATGTTATATCTGCCAATTCACCCACTATATCTGACACTGAATCCATTGTATCTGGGTCATCAAACCCAGTGTATCAATGACACCACATCCACTCTCTGGATCACATCACACACACACTATGTATGATGACATCATATTCAGTATGCATGACATGGCATGAACTCTATGACATCATGACCCCTATATATATACATCACATCCAGTATATTTATGTATATTTATGACATCATATCCAATATATATGATACCACACACACTGCTTTCATGACAACACAACGGCTTCCTGACATCACACCCACTATATTTGACATCACACCCACTGTATCAGTGTCATCACACACCGTGTATCGATGATGATCACAACAAAGTATGGAAGTCATCACACTTGGCATACGTATGACACCATACACATTTTACAAGAAATCCCATTCAAAAATTATGACATCAATGCTCAGTATTGATGACATCACCACCACTGCATTCATGACATCAGATCTCCTATATATGACATAACGTCCACGGTGAATGACATCTCATCCCCTACATCTATGGTATCACACCCACTCTATGTGTGTCATCACACCCAATGTATCTACTTTATCAAAAACAGTGTACGTATGACATCACAGCCACTATATGTGTGACATCATATGCACTGCATAGGACATCACATCCACTCTTTATGACGTCACACCACTTTTTTGATGACCTCACGTCGACTCATCGATACGTACGTGTCACACACTCACCCTATCGATGGTATCACGGCCAATATATGTATGATATCACATCCAGTATACGTGTGACTTCATATCCACTATATTTATGCCATGATACACACTATGTATGACATCACAACACTCTGTGTTGATGACACCACACTACACTAGCATATTGTATATCATTTGCACTACAGAAGAAGAGTCACATATACTCTATTACAGCAAACCACAGTATTTTTGACATCACATCCACTTCAGGCATGACATCACACACCACTGTATCTTTGTCATGACAATTTCTTCACTGATATCACACCCACATTTGTATGCCATCAAACCAACAATATGCGTGACATCCTATGCACTATTTATAACATCACATCCACATTGATCTTCAGACTACTGTACTTATCAGACATACATGACATCTACACATATACTATATCCATATAGATATATAACATATACCAGTACACAACATATACCCTACACATGTGACACCACAACTGTGTCATCACAACGACTGTATTGACAACACACACACACCCACTCGTTGTATTACATCACAGTCGCCATATATATGGCGACTTGGCACTATACACAACATCACATCCTCACTTTATGACATTAAAACCACCGGTTTATGGCATCACCTGACGGTATTCATGACATCACACCCACTCAATTCATGAAATCACATGCACTGTATATGACATCACATACACTATACTTGTGACATCACAGCCACAATATCTATAACAACACACACTACTATATTATGACATCATACTCAGTATATATGACATTTCACATGGTGTATGAATGACAACACAACACTGTATCCGACATCACAGCACTGTATCTGTGTAATCACCCCAACTTGATTGACGGTATGAAACACTCTGTATGTATGAAATCACACCCACAGCATGTAGTAGACACTATAGGCACTCTATAAGACATTATATGCACGCTTAGATGACATCATATCGGTGCACGCTGTATGCCATCATGGTGCTTGTAAGCCATGACAAGCACTATGTTTATGACATCATATCCACTATATATGATCTCACCCACACTGTGTAGATGACAAAACAAATTCTGTATCTGACTTGATACCCATTCTCTCTACCACCACACCCACTCTATATGTCATCACACCCACTCTGTCGAAAACATCACACCAACAATGTAAGACATCACAGGTGGCATATGTATGCCATCCTGTGCACATATACATGACATCATATCAACACTTTATGGCAACAATCCTTAGTATTTATGACATCACATGCACTCTCCTCATGACATCACACACTACATACACATGTGGTCACTACTGTGTGTGACAGCACATTCACTATATGTGTGACTTCTCACACATGACTGTTTCGATGACATCACACACACGACGTTTATGACATATCTACTTTATTTATGGCATATCTACATATGGCATCACACAGTGTTATGACAATACAATACATTGCGTGCTTCACAGCCACTATGTCTGATATCACACCCACGGTATCTGTGCCATCACACTGAATGTATCAATTTCATCAAACCCAGTTTGTGTATGACATCATCTCCACTATATATATGAAATCATATGTGATACATATGTCATCACATCCACTCTTTATGACATCACACACTTTTTAACATCACGACCACTCTATATGACATCACTCCACTATATCTGACTCACCCACTCACTGTCCACTGTCTGTGTCACTGTCACACACCACACCCATCGATGGTATCTCAGCCAATATTTGTATGATATCACATCCAGTATACGTGTGACCTCTTATCCACTGTATTTTTGATATGATACCCACTATATATGACATCACAAACCTCGGTGTTGATGACACCACACTCGGATATGTATGACATCATTTGCACTATAGATGACATCACATCCGCTCTATCACAGCAAACACATATTTTATGATGTCACATCCACGTCAGGCATGACATCATACTCACTCTATCAGACATTGCACCAAGTGTATCTTGGTCATCACACACTCTCCGCTGATATCACATCCACTTTTGTATGACATCACACCCACTACATGTGTGACATCATATGCACTGTAATAACATCACAACCACTGCTTTTGTCATCACACTACTGTTCTTATGACAGCACAACCTCTATTATGAAACCACATCCAGTATGCAGGGCAACATATACACTATACATGTGACATCACAGCCAGTAAACTGAGTCATCACACCACACACACCATTGACAATGTCACCCCCACTCTTTGTATGTCTTCACACTTGGCATATGTATAGCATCTGTTGCACGATAGAAGAAAAAGAAAACATCCTCACATTATGACATCAAACCACCATTTTTAAGACATCACACACAGTATAGTTGACATTGTATCCACGGTATCTGTGTCATCACATCCAACGTATTGATGATATCATACCATCTGTATTTATGAGATCTCATCGACTATGTATGACAACATCATATCCATTGTATAAAACATCATATAACATCATATTACTCTATTTGTAGCATCGCAGAAAAACTGTATCTGTATCTCACACACACTCTTTCCATCATATCACAACCTTGGTATGTATGACATCACACCAACTATATGTTTACCATCATATACACTATATAAGGCATCACACCACATTTTATGTGATCACACCACATTACTTTTGACGGCAAATGCACTGTACTCATGATATCACTCCCACTATCTGACATTGCATCCACTGTATCTGTGTCATCACAACCATTCTATTGATGATCTCTGGACAACTGTATATATGACATCACACCCAGTTTATGTATGACAACTTATGCACTATACATAACGTCTCATCCACTCTTTATGATTTCACACACATTGTAGTCATCACATTACATCACTGAATTCATGATGTCACCCACACTATATATGACATCACACACAATATACAACACACACGATGTATATCTGCAATTCACCCACTATATCTGACACTGAATCCATTGTATCCATGGTATCAATCAAACCCAGTGTGTATCAATGACACCACATCCACTCTCTGGATCACATCACACACACACATATGTATGACATCATATTCAGTATGCATGACATGGCATGAACTCTATGACATCAGACCCCTATATATATGACATCACATCCAGTATATTTATGACATCATATCCAATATATATGATATACACACACACTGCTTTCAACACACAACGCTATTCCTGACATCACACCCACTATATTTGACATCACACCCACTGTATCAGTGTCATCACACCCCGCTGTATCGATGACATCACAACAAGTATGGAAGTCATCACACTTGGCATACGTATGACACCATACACATTTTTTTAAGAAATCCCATTCAAAAATTATGACATCAATGCTCAGTATTGATGACATCACCACCACTGCATTCATGACATCAGATCTCCTATATATGACATAACGTCCACGGTCAATGACATCTCATCCCCCCTACATCTATCTATCATCACCACTCTATGTGTGTGTGTCACACCCAATGTATCTACTTTATCAAAAACAGTGTACGTATGACATCACAGCCACTATATGTGTGACATCATATGCACTGCATAGGACATCACATCCACTCTTTATGACGTCACACACTTTATTGATGACCTCACGTCGACTATATACGTGTCATCACACTCACACCTATCGATGGTATCACGGCCAATATATGTATGATATATATCCATATACGTGTGACTTCATATCCACTATATTTATGCCATGATACACACTATGTATGACATCACAACACTCTGTGTTGATGACACACACTAGGCATATTGTAATATCATTTGCACTACAGAAGAGGTCACATATACTCTATTACAGCAAACCACAGTATTTTTGACATCACATCCACTTCAGGCATGACATCACACCCACTGTATCATTTGTCATGACAATTTCATTCACTGATATCACACCCACATTTGTTTTGTATGCATCAAACAACATGCGTGACATCCTATGCACTATTTTATAACATCACATCCACACCTTGAGTCTTCAGACTACTGTACTTATGACATCACAACCTCTATATATGAAACTATATCCAGTATAGATGGCAACATATACCCTACACATGTGACATCACAACCACTAATCTGTGTCATCACAACGACTGTATTGACAACATCACACCCACTCGTTGTATTACATCACAGTCGCCATATATATGGCGACTTGGCACTATACACAACATCACATCCTCACTTTATGACATTAAAAAACACCGGTTTATGGCATCACCTGACGGTATTCATGACATCACACCCACTCAATTCATGAAATCACATGCACTGTATATGACATCACATACACTATACTTGTGACATCACAGCCACAATATCTATAACAACACACCTACTATTTTTATGACATCATACTCAGTATATATGACATTTCACATGGTGTATGAATGACAACACAACCACTGTATCCGACATGTATCAGCTACTGTATCTGTATCTGTGTAATCACCCCAACTTGATTGACGGTATGAAACACTCTGTATGTATGAAATCACACCCACAGCATGTAGGACACACTATAGGCACTCTATAAGACATTATATGCACGCTTGATGACATCATATCGGTGCTTGTAAGCCATGACAAGCACTATGTTTATGACATCATATCCACTATATATGATCTCACCCACACTGTGTAGATGACAAAACAAATTCTGTATCTGACTTGATACCCATTCTCTCTACCACCACACCCACTCTATATGTCATCACACCCACTCTGTCGAAAACATCACACACAATGTAAAACATCACAGGTGGCATATGTATGCCATCCTGTGCACTATACATGACATCATATCAACACTTTATGGCAACAATCCTTAGTATTTATGACATCACATGCATCTCCTCATGACATCACACACACACACACACATGACATGTGGTCTACTGTGTGTGACAGCACACGCACTTCACTATATGTGTGACTTCACACACTATATGTGTGACTTCTCACAATGACTGTTTCGATGACATCACACACACTACGTTTATGACATATCTACTTTATATGGCATCAAACACAGTGTTATGACAATACAGCCATTGCGTGCTTCACAGCCACTATGTCTGATATCACACCCACGGTATCTGTGCCATCACACTGAATGTATCAATTTCATCAAACCCAGTTTGTGTATGACATCATCTCCACTATATATATGAAATCATATGTGATATATATGTCATCACATCCACTCTTTATGACATCACACACACACACTTTTTAACATCACGACCACTCTATATGACATCACTCCACTATATCTGACCTCACGTCCACTGTATCTGTGTCATCACACCCACCCAATCGATGGTATCTCAGCCAATATTTGTATGATATCACATCCAGTATACGTGTGACCTCTTATCCACTGTATTTTTGATATGATACCCACTATATATGACATCACAAACCTCGGTGTTGATGACACCACACACGGATCGGATGTATGACATCATCATTTGCACTATAGATGACATCACATCCGCTCTATCACAGCAAACCACATATTTTTTGATGTCACATCCACGTCAGGCATGACATCATACTCACTCTCATCAGACATTGCACCAAGTGTATCTTGGTCATCACAAGCTCTCCGCTGATATCACATCCACTTTTGTATGACATCACACCACTACATGTGTGACATCATATGCACTGTAATAACATCACAACCACTGCTTTTGTCATCACACTACTGTTCTTATGACAGCACAACCTCTATTATGAAACCACATCCAGTATGCAGGGCAACATATACACTATACATGTGACATCACAGCAGTAAACTGAGTCATCACACCCACTGTATTGACAATGTCACCCCCACTCTTTGTATGTCTTCACACTTGGCATATGTATAGCATCTGTTGCACGATAGAAGAAAAAACCATCCTCACATTATGACATCAAACCACCATTTTTAAGACATCACACACACCATATAAGACATCACACATTGTAGTTGACATTGTATCCACGGTATCTGTGTCATCACATCCAACGTATTGATGATATCATACCATCTGTATTTATGAGATCTCATCGACTATGTATGACAACATCATATCCATTGTATAAAAAAATCATATTCACTCTATTTGTAGCATCGCAGAAACTGTATCTGTATCTCACACACACTCTTTCCATCATATCACAACCTTGGTATGTATGACATCACACCAACTATATGTTTACCATCATATACACTATATAAGGCATCACACCACATTTTATGTGATCACACACATTACTTTTGACGGCAAATGCACTGTACTCATGATATCACTCCCACTATCTGACATTGCATCCACTGTATCTGTGTCATCACAACCATTCTATTGATGATCTCTGGACAACTGTATATATGACATCACACCCAGTTTATGTATGACATTATGCACTATACATAACGTCTCATCCACTCTTTATTATGCATTTCACATCCACTTTTATGATTTCACACCATTGTAGTCATCACATTACATCCACTGATTCATGATGTCACCCACACTATATATACATCACACACAAGACAACACGATGTTATATCTGCCAATTCACCCACTATATCTGACACTGAATCCATTGTATCTGGGTCATCAAACCCAGTGTATCAATGACACCACATCCACTCTCTGGATCACATCACACACACACACATGTATGACATCATATTCATATGCATGACATGGCATGAACTCTGACATCAGACCCCTATATATATGACATCACATCCATATATTTATGACATCATATCATATATATATATATACACACACACATTTCATGACAACACATGACACACACACCTGACATCACACACCACTATATTTGACATCACACCCACTGTATCAGTGTCATCACACACCCTGTATCGATGACATCACAACAAGTATGGAAGTCATCACACTTGGCATACGTATGACACCATACACATTTTACACACTTGGCATACGTATGACACCATCCCATTTTACAAAAATTATGACATCAATGACATCAATGCTCAGTATTGATGACATCCACCACATTCATGCATCATGACATCATATCTCCTATATATGGTAATGACATCTCATCCCCTACATCTATGGTCTCACATCCATCTATGTGTGTCATCACACCCAATGTATCTACTTTATCAAAAACAGTGTACTATGACATCACAGCACATATGTGTGACATCATATGCACACATATATGTGTGACACATCATGCACTTATGACATCACACACACTTATTTATGACCTCACGTCGACTTATACACACCACTTTATGTCATCACACTCACGTATCGATGTATCACGGCCAATATATGTATGATATCACATCCATGTATACGTGTGACTTCATATCCACTATATATATGCCATGATACACACTATATTTATGATGATCATATGACACTGTGTTGATGATGACACACTCTGTGTTATTGTAATATCATTTGCACATACAGAAGAGGTCACATATACTATATTACAGCAGGTCAATATACTCTATTACAGCAAACCACAGTATTTTTGACATCACATCCACTTCAGGCATGACATCACACCCACTGTATCTTTGTCATGACAATTTCTTCACTGATATCACACCCACATTTGTATGCCATCAAACCAACAATATGCGTGACATCCTATGCACTATTTATAACATCACATCATCACACCTTGAGTCTTCAGACTACTGTACTTATGACATCACAACCTCTATATATGAAACTATATCCAGTATAGATGGCAACATATACCCTACACATGTGACATCACAACCACTAATCTGTGTCATCACAACGACTGTATTGACAACATCACACCCACTCGTTGTATTACATCACAGTCGCCATATATATGGCGACTTGGCACTATACACAACATCACATCCACTTTATGACATTAAAACCACCGGTTTATGGCATCACCTGACGGTATTCATGACATCACACCCACTCAATTCATGAAATCACATGCACACTAATTCATGACATCACATACACTATACACATACACTACACTTCACACTACACATCACAGCCACAATATCTATAACAACACACCTACTATGTTTATGACATCATACTCAGTATATATGACATTTCACATGGTGTATGAATGACAACACAACCACTGTATCCGACATCACAGCTACTGTATCTGTGTAATCACCCCAACTTGATTGACGGTATGAAACACTCTGTATGTATGAAATCACACCCACAGCATGTAGGACACTATAGGCACTCTATAAGACATTATATGCACGCTTGATGACATCATATCGGTGCTTGTAAGCCATGACAAGCACTATGTTTATGACATCATATCACTATATATATATCTCACCCACACTGTGTAGATGACAAAAAACAAATTCTGTATCTGACTTGATACCCATTCTCTCTACCACCACACCCACTCTATATGTCATCACACCCACTCTCTGTCGAAAACATCACACCAACAATGTAAGACATCACAGGTGGCATATGTATGCATCATGTGCACTATGCATGACATGCATATCATGACATCATTTTTATGCAACAATCCTTAGTATTTATGACATCACATGCACTCTCCTCATGACATCACACGCACTACATATGACATGTGGTCTACTGTGTGTGACAGCACATTCACTATATGTGTGACTTCTCACAATGACTGTTTCGATGACATCACACACACTACGTTTATGACATATCTACTTTATATGGCATCAAACACAGTGTTATGACAATACAGCCATTGCGTGCTTCACAGCCACTATGTCTGATATCAC
The DNA here is from genome assembly GCA_020976825.1 of Odocoileus hemionus. Taxonomy (NCBI): domain Eukaryota; kingdom Metazoa; phylum Chordata; class Mammalia; order Artiodactyla; family Cervidae; genus Odocoileus; species Odocoileus hemionus. The sequence goes on along the minus strand of JAJLRB010004835.1, from coordinate 19,601 downwards.
ACCCACGGTATCACGTGCCATCACACACTGAATGTATCAATTTCATCAAACCCAGTTTGTGTATGACATCATCTCCACTATATATATGAAATCATATGTGATACATATGTCATCACATCACTCTTATGACATCACACACTTTTTATACATCACACCACTCTATATGACATCACTCCACTACTATCTGACCTCACGTCCACTGTATCTGTGTCATCACACCTATATCTGACCACGTCCACTGTATCTGTGTCATCACACCCACCCAATCGATGGTATCTCAGCCAATATTTTTGTATGATATCACATCCAGTATACGTGTGACCTCTTATCCACTGTATTTTTGATATGATACCCACTATATATGACATCACAAACCTCGGTGTTGATGACACCACACTCGGATATGTATGACATCATTTGCACTATAGATGACATCACATCCGCTCTATCACAGCAAACCACATATTTTATGATGTCACATCCACGTCAGGCATGACATCATACTCACTCTATCAGACATTGCACCAAGTGTATCTTGGTCATCACAAGTCTCTCGCTGATATCACATCACTCTTTGTATGACATCACACCACTACATGTGTGACATCATATGCACACTGTAATAACATCACAACCACTGCTTTTGTCATCACACTACTGTTCTTATGACAGCACAACCTCTATTATGAAACCACATCCAGTATGCAGGGCAACATATAACCACATACATGTGACATCACAGCAGTAAACTGACATCATCACACCCACTGTATCACACACTGTCACCCCCACTCCCCCACTCTTTGTATGTCTTCACACTTGGCATATGTATAGCATCTGTTGCACGATAGAAGAAAACCCATCCTCACATTATGACATCAAACCACCATTTTTAAGACATCACACACAGTATAGTTGACATTGTATCCACGGTATCTGTGTCATCACATCCAACGTATTGATGATATCATACCATCTGTATTTATGAGATCTCATCGACTATGTATGACATCATATCCATTGTATAAAACATCATATTCACTCTATTTGTAGCATCGCAGAAACTGTATCTGTATCTCACACACACTCTTTCCATCATATCACAACCTTGGTATGTATGACATCACACCACTATATGTTTACACATCATATACACTATATAAGGCATCACACCACATTTTATGTGATCACACACACATTACTTTTGACGGCAAATGCACTGTACTCATGATATCACTCCCACTATCTGACATTGCATCCACTGTATCTGTGTATCATGTGTCATCACAACCATTCTATTGATGATCTCTGGACAACTGTATATATGACATCACACCCAGTTTATGTATGACAACTTATGCACTATACATAACGTCTCATCCACTCTTTATGATTTCACACCATTGTAGTCATCACATTACATCCACTGAATTCATGATGTCACCCACACTATATATGACATCACACACACACAACACACATTTATATCTGCCAATTCACCCACTATATCTGACACTGAATCCATTGTATCTGGGTCATCAAACCCAGTGTATCAATGACACCACATCCACTCTCTGGATCACATCACACACACTATATGTATGACATCATATTCATATGCATGATGCATGGCATGAACTCATATGACATCATGACATATATATATGACATCACATCCATATATTTATGACATCATATCCATATATATGATATACACACACACTGCTTTCATGACATGACACACACACTATTCCTGACATCACACACACAACGGCTACCTGACATACCCACTATATTTGACATCACACCCACTGTATCAGTGTCATCACACCCGCTGTATCGATGACATCACAACAAGTATGGAAGTCATCACACACTTGGCATACGTATGACACCATACACATTTTACAAGAAATCCCATTCAAAAAAAATATGACATCAATGCTCAGTATTGATGACATCACCACCACTGCATTCATGACATCAGATCTCATATATGACATAACGTCCACGGTGAATGACATCTCATCCCCTACATCTATGGTATCACATCCACTCTATGTGTGTCATCACACCCAATGTATCTACTTTATCAAAAACAGTGTACGTATGACATCACAGCCACTATATGTGTGACATCATATGCACTGCATAGGACATCACATCCACATCTTTATGACGTCACACACACTTATTTATACATGACCTCACGTCACTATATACGTGTCATCACACTCACCCTATCGATATACGGTCATCACACTCACCCTATCGATGGTATCAATATATGTATGATATACATCCAGTATATATCACGTGTGACCAGTATCGTGTGACATATCCACTATATTTATTATGCCATGATACACACTATGTATGACATCACAACACTCTGTGTTGATGACACCACACTAGGCATATTGTAATATCATTTGCACTACAGAAGAGGTCACATATACTCTATTACAGCAAACCACAGTATTTTTGACATCACATCCACTTCAGGCATGACATCACACCCACTGTATCTTTGTCATGACAATTTCTTCACTGATATCACACCCACATTTGTATGCCATCAAACCAACAATATGCGTGACATCCTATGCACTATTTATAACATCACATCCACACCTTGAGTCTTCAGACTACTGTACTTATGACATCACAACCTCTATATATGAAACTATATCCAGTATAGATGGCAACATATACCCTACACATATGACATCACAACCACTAATCTGTGTCATCACAACGACTGTATTGACAACATCACACCCACACGTTATATTACATCACACACCGCCATATATATGGCGACTTGGCACTATACACACACATACACAACATCACATCCTCACTTTATGACATTAAAACCACCGGTTTATGGCATCACCTGACGGTATTCATGACATCACACCCACTCAATTCATGAAATCACATGCACTGTATATGACATCACATACACTATACTTGTGACATCACAGCCACAATATCTATAACAACACACACTACTATGTTTATGACATCATACTCAGTATATATATGACATTTCACATGGTGTATGAATGACAACACAACACTGTATCCGACATCACAGCTACTGTATCTGTGTAATCACCCCAACTTGATTGACGGTATGAAACACTCTGTATGTATGAAATCACACCCACAGCATGTAGGACACTATAGGCACTCTATAAGACATTATATGCACGCTTGATGACATCATATCGGTGCTTGTAAGCCATGACAAGCACTATGTTTATGACATCATATCCACTATATATGATCTCATCCACACTGTGTAGATGACAAAACAAATTCTGTAAAATGACTCTGATACCCCTTCTCTCTACCACCACACCCACTCTATATGTCATCACACCCACTCTGTCGAAAACATCACACCAACAATGTAAGACATCACAGGTGGCATATGTATGCCATCCTGTGCACTATACATGACATCATATCAACACTTTATGGCAACAATCCTTAGTATTTATGACATCACATGCACTCTCCTCATGACATCACACGCACTACATATGACATGTGGTCTACTGTGTGTGACAGCACACATTCACTATATGTGTGACTTCTCACAATGACTGTTTCGATGACATCACACACACTACGTTTATGACATATCTACTTTATATGGCATCAAACACAGTGTTATGACAATACAGCCATTGCGTGCTGCACACAGCCACTATGTCTGATATCACACCCACGGTATCTGTGCCATCACACTGAATGTATCAATTTCATCAAACCCAGTTTGTGTATGACATCATCTCCACTCATATATATATATCATATGTGATGAATATGTGTGATACATATGTCATCACATCCACTCTTTATGACATCACACCACTTTTTAACATCACGACCACTCTATATGACATCACTCCACTATATCTGACCTCACGTCCACTGTATCTGTGTCATCACACCCACCCAATCGATGGTATCTCAGCCAATATTTGTATGATATCACATCCAGTATACGTGTGACCTCTTATCCACTGTATTTTTGATATGATACCCACTATATATGACATCACAAACCTCGGTGTTGATGACACCACACTCGGATATGTATGACATCATTTGCACTATAGATGACATCACATCCGCTCTATCACAGCAAACCACATATTTTATGATGTCACATCACGTCAGGCATGACATCATACATCACTCATATCAGACATTGCACAAGTGTATCTTGGTCATCACAAAGCTCTCCGCTGATATCATCATCCACTTTTGTATGACATCACACCACTACATGTGTGACATCACACATATGCACTGTAATGTACATCACATACAATAACATCACTGCTTTTGTCATCCTACTGTTCTTATGACAGCACAACCTCTATTATGAAACCACATCCAGTATGCAGGGCAACATATACACTATACATGTGACATCACAGCCAGTAAACTGAGTCATCACACCCACTGTATTGACAATGTCACCCCCACTCTTTGTATGTCTTCACACTTGGCATATGTATAGCATCTGTTGCACGATAGAAGAAAACCCCCATCTCACATTATGACATCAAACCACCATTTTTAAGACATCACACACAGTATAGTTGACATTGTATCCACGTATCTGTGTCATCACATCACGTATTGATGATATCATACCATCTGTATTTATGATATCATCTCATCGACTATGTATGACAACATCATATCCATTGTATAAAACATCATATTCACTCTATTTGTAGCATCGCAGAAACTGTATCTGTATCTCACACACACTCTTTCCATCATATCACAACTTGGTATGTATGATCACACATCAACTATATGTTTACCATATTGTTTACCATCATATACACTATATAAGGCATCACACACATTTTATGTGATCACACCACATTACTTTTGACGGCAAATGCACTGTACTCATGATATCACTCCCACTATCTGACATTGCATCCACTGTATCTGTGTCATCACAACCATTCTATTGATGATCTCTGGACAACTGTATATATGACATCACACCCAGTTTATGTATGACAACTTATGCACTATACATAACGTCTCATCCACTCTTTATGATTTCACACATTGTAGTCATCACATTACATCCACTGAATTCATGATGTCACCCACACACATATATATGACATCACACACACAGACACACATGTTATATCTGCCAATTCACCCACTATATCTGACACTGAATCCATTGTATCTGGGTCATCAAACCCAGTGTATCAATGACACCACATCACTCTCTGGATCACATCACACACACTCTATGTATGACACATCACATCAGTATGCATGATATGACATCATATTCAGTATGCATGAACATCTGGCATGACTCTATGACATCAGACCCTATATATATGACATCACATCCAGTATATTTATGACATCATATCCAATATATATATATACACACACACTGCTTTCATGACAACACAACGGCTATTCCTGACATCACACCCACTATATTTGACATCACACCCACTGTATCAGTGTCATCACACCCGCTGTATCGATGACATCACAACAAGTATGGAAGTCATCACACTTGGCATACGTATGACACCATACACATTTTACAAGAAATCCCATTCAAAAATTATGACATCAATGCTCAGTATTGATGACATCACCACCACTGCATTCATGACATCAGATCTCCTATATATGACATAACGTCCACGGTGAATGACATCTCATCCCCTACATCTATGGTATCACATCCACTCTATGTGTGTCATCACACCCAATGTATCTACTTTATCACAAACAGTGTACGTATGACATCACAGCCACTATATGTGTGACATCATATGCATATGTGCATAGGACATGCACATCCACACATTCACACTCTTTATGTCACACCACACACTTTATTGATGACCTCACGTCGACTATATACGTGTCATCACACTCACCCTATCGATGGTATCACGGCCAATATATGTATGATATCACATCCAGTATACGTGTGACTTCATATCCACTATATTTATGCCATGATACACACTATGTATGACATCACAACACACTGTGATGACACACACTACACATATTGTATATCATTTGCACTACACTACAGAGGTCACATATACTCTATTACAGCAAACCACAGTATTTTTGACATCACATCCACTTCAGGCATGACATCACACCCACTGTATCTTTGTCATGACAATTTCTTCACTGATATCACACCCACATTTGTATGCCATCAAACCAACAATATGCGTGACATCCTATGCACTATTTATAACATCACATCCACACCTTGAGTCTTCAGACTACTGTACTTATGACATCACAACCTCTATATATGAAACTATATCCAGTATAGATGGCAACAGTATAGATGGCATACCCTACACATGTGACATCACAACCACTAATCTGTGTCATCACAACGACTGTATTGACAACATCACACCCACTCGTTGTATTACATCACAGTCGCCATATATATGGCGACTTGGCACTATACACAACATCACATCCTCACTTTATGACATTAAAACCACCGGTTTATGGCATCACCTGACGGTATTCATGACATCACACCCACTCAATTCATGAAATCACATGCACTGTATATGACATCACATACACTATACTTGTGACATCACAGCCACAATATCTATAACAACACACACACTATGTTTATGACATCATACTCAGTATATATGACATTTCACATGGTGTATGAATGACAACACAACCACTGTATCCGACATCACAGCTACATCACAGCTACTGTATCTGTGTAATCACCCCAACTTGATTGACGGTATGAAACACTCTGTATGTATGAAATCACACCCACAGCATGTAGGACACACAGGCACTAGGACACTATAGGACACTTATAAGACATTATATGCACGCTTGATGACATCATATCGGTGCTTGTAAGCCATGACAAGCACTATGTTTATGACATCATATCCACTATATATGATCTCACCCACACTGTGTAGATGACAAAACAAATTCTGTATCTGACTTGATACCCATTCTCTCTACCACCACACCCACTCTATATGTCATCACACCCACTCTGTCAAAACATCACACAACAATGTAACACATCACAGGTGGCATATGTATGCATCCTGTGCACTATATGCCATCATGACATCATATCAACACTTTATGGCAACAATCCTTAGTATTTATGACATCACATGCACTCTCCTCATGACATCACACACACTACATATGACATGTGGTCACTGTGTGTGACAGCACATTCACTATATGTGTGACTTCTCACAATGACTGTTTCGATGACATCACACACACTGTGTTTCGTTTACATGACATATCTACTTTATATGGCATCATATGGCATCACAGTGTTATGACAATACAGCCATTGCCATGCGTGCTTCACAGCCACTATGTCTGATATCACACCCACGGTATCTGTGCCATCACACTGAATGTATCAATTTCATCAAACCCAGTTTGTGTATGACATCATCTCCACTATATATATGAAATCATATGTGATACATATGTCATCATCCACTCTTTATGACATCACACACTTTTTAACATCACGACCACTCTATATGACATCACTCCACTATATCTGACCTCACGTCCACTGTATCTGTGTCATCACACACCCACCCATCGATGGTATCTCAGCCAATATTTGTATGATATCACATCCAGTATACGTGTGACCTCTTATCCACTATATTTTTTATGATATACCCACTATATATGACATCACAAACCTCGGTGTTGATGACACCACACTCGGATATGTATGACATCATTTGCACTATAGATGATGACACACATCCGCTCTGTATGACATCATTTGCACTATAGCATCACATCCGCTCTATCACATAACACATATTTTATTGTCACATCCACGTCAGGCATGACATCATACATCATCTCATCTATCAGACATTGCACCAAGTGTATCTTGGTCATCACAAGCTCTCCGCTGATATCACATCCACTTTTGTATGACATCACACCCACTACATGTGTGACATCATATGCACTGTAATAACATCACAACCACTGCTTTTGTCATCACACTACTGTTCTTATGACAGCACAACCTCTATTATGAAACCACATCCAGTATGCAGGGCAACATATACACTATACATGTGACATCACAGCCAGTAAACTGAGTCATCACACCCACTGTATTGACAATGTCACCCCCACTCTTTGTATGTCTTCACACTTGGCATATGTATAGCATCTGTTGCACGATAGAAGAAAACCCATCCTCACATTATGACATCAAACCACCATTTTTAAGACATCACACACAGTATAGTTGACATTGTATCCACGGTATCTGTGTCATCACATCCAACGTATTGATGATATCATATCCATCTGTATTTATGAGATCTCATCGATATGTATGACATCATCATCCATTGACAACATCATATCCATTAATAAAACATCATATTCACTCTATTTGTAGCATCGCAGAAACTGTATCTGTATCTCACACACACTCTTTCCATCATCATCACAACCTTGGTATGTATGACATCACACCAACTATATGTTTACCATCATATACACTATATAAGGCATCACACCACATTTTATGTGATCACACCACATTACTTTTGACGGCAAATGCACTGTACTCATGATATCACTCCCACTATCTGACATTGCATCCACTGTATCTGTGTCATCACAACCATTCTATTGATGATCTCTGGACAACTGTATATATGACATCACACCCAGTTTATGTATGACAACTTATGCACTATACATAACGTCTCATCCACTCTTTATGATTTCACACCATTGTAGTCATCACATTACATCCACTGAATTCATGATGTCACATCCACACATCCACTATATGATGTCACATCACACACATATACAACACACACACACATCACGATGCCAATTCACCCACTATATCTGACACTGAATCCATTCCATTGTATCTGGGTCATCAAACCCAGTGTATCAATGACACCACATCCACTCTCTGGATCACATCACACACACTATATGTATGACATCATATTCAGTATGCATGACATGGCATGAACTCTATGACATCAGACCCCTATATATATGACATCACATCCAGTATATTTATGACATCATATCCATATATATGATATACACACACACTTTCATGACAACACACACGGCTATTCCTGACATCACACCCACTATATTTGACATCACACCCACTGTATCAGTGTCATCACACCCGCTGTATCGATGACATCACAACAAGTATGGAAGTCATCACACTTGGCATACGTATGACACCATACACATTTTTTTACAAGAAATCCCATTCAAAAATTATGACATCAATGCTCAGTATTGATGACATCACCACCACTGCATTCATGACATCAGATCTCACTATATATGACATATACGTCCACGGTGAATGACATCTCATCCCGGTACATCTATGGTATCACTATGGTATCACACTCTCTATGTGTGTCATCACACCCAATGTATCTACTTTATCAAAAACAGTGTACGTATGACATCACAGCCACTATATGTGTGACATCATATGCACTGCATAGGACATCACATCCACTCTTTATGACGTCACACCACTTTATTGATGACCTCACGTCGACTATATACGTGTCATCACACTCACACCTACGATGGTATCACGGCCAATATATGTATGATATCACATCCAGTATACGTGTGACTTCATATCCACTATATTTATGCCATGATACACACTATGTATGACATCACAACACTCTGTGTTGATGACACCACACTAGGCATATTGTAATATCATTTGCACTACAGAAGAGGTCACATATACTCTATTACAGCAAACCACAGTATTTTTTTTTGACATCACATCCACTTCAGGCATGACATCACACACCACTGTATCTTTGTCATGACAATTTCTTCACTGATATCACACCCACATTTGTATGCCATCAAACCAACAATATGCGTGACATCCTATGCACTATTTATAACATCACATCCACACCTTGAGTCTTCAGACTACTGTACTTATGACATCACAACCTCTATATATGAAACTATATCCAGTATAGATGGCAACATATACCCTACACATGTGACATCACAACCACTAATCTGTGTCATCACAACGACTGTATTGACAACATCACACCCACTCGTTGTATTACATCACAGTCGCCATATATATGGCGACTTGGCACTATACACAACATCACATCCTCACTTTATGACATTAAAACCACCGGTTTATGGCATCACCTGACGGTATTCATGACATCACACCCACTCAATTCATGAAATCACATGCACTGTATATGACATCACATACACACTACTTGTGACATCACATCCACAATATCTATAACAACACACCACTATATTTATGACATCATACTATGTTTATGACATCATATATATGACATTTCATGATGGTGTATGAATGACAACACAACACTGTACTGTACCACACTGTATCACATCACAGCTACTGTATCTGTGTAATCACCCCAACTTGATTGACGGTATGAAACACTCTGTATGTATGAAATCACACCCACAGCATGTAGGACACTATAGGCACTCTATAAGACATTATATGCACGCTTGATGACATCATATCGGTGCTTGTAAGCCATGACAAGCACTATGTTTATGACATCATATCCACTATATATGATCTCACCCACACTGTGTAGATGACAAAACAAATTCTGTATCTGACTTGATACCCATTCTCTCTACCACCACACCCACTCTATATGTCATCACACCCACTCTGTCGACTCTCATCACACCAACAATGTAAGACATCACAGGTGGCATATGTATGCCATCCTGTGCACTATACATGACATCATATCAACACTTTATGGCAACAATCCTTAGTATTTATGACATCACATGCACTCTCCTCATGACATCACACGCACTACATATGACATGTGGTCTACTGTGTGTGACAGCACACATTGGTCACAGCACATTCACTATATGTGTGACTTCTCACAATGACTGTTTCGATGACATCACACACACTACGTTTATGACATATCTACTTTATATGGCATCAAACACAGTGTTATGACAATACAGCCATTGCGTGCTTCACAGCCACTATGTCTGATATCACACCCACGGTATCTGTGCCATCACACTGAATGTATCAATTTCATCAAACCCAGTTTGTGTATGACATCATCTCCACTATATATATGAAATCATATGTGATACATATGTCATCACATCCACTCTTTATGACATCACACCACTTTTTAACATCACACCACTCTATATGACATCACTCCACTATATCTCACTCCTCACGTCCACTGTATCTGTGTCATCACACCCACCCAATCGATGGTATCTCAGCCAATATTTGTATGATATCACATCCAGTATACGTGTGACCTCTTATCCACTGTATTTTTGATATGATACCCACTATATATGACATCACAAACCTCGGTGTTGATGACACACACCTCGGTGTTGATGACCACACTCGGATATATATGACATCATTTGCACTATAGATGACATCACATCCGCTCTATCACAGCAAACCACATATTTTATGATGTCACATCCACGTCAGGCATGACATCATACTCACTCTATCAGACATTGCACCAAGTGTATCTTGGTCATCACAAGCTCTCCGCTGATATCACATCCACTTTTGTATGACATCACACCCACTACATGTGTGACATCATATGCACTGTAATAACATCACAACCACTGCTTTTGTCATCACACTACTGTTCTTATGACAGCACAACCTCTATTATGAAACCACATCCAGTATGCAGGGCAACATATACACTATACATGTGACATCACAGCCAGTAAACTGAGTCATCACACCCACTGTATTGACAATGTCACCCCCCTCTTTGTATGTCTTCACACTTGGCATATGTATAGCATCTGTTGCACGATAGAAGAAAACCCATCCTCACATTATGACATCAAACCACCATTTTTAAGACATCACACACAGTATAGTTGACATTGTATCCACGGTATCTGTGTCATCACATCCAACGTATTGATGATATCATACCATCTGTATTTATGAGATCTCATCGACTATGTATGACAACATCATATCCATTGTATAAAACATCATATTCACTCTATTTGTAGCATCGCAGAAACTGTATCTGTATCTCACACACACTCTTTCCATCATATCACAACCTTGGTATGTATGACATCACACACACTATATATGTTTACCATCATATACACTATATAAGGCATCACACCACATTTTATGTGATCACACCACATTACTTTTGACGGCAAATGCACTGTACTCATGATATCACTCCCACTATCTGACATTGCATCCACTGTATCTGTGTCATCACAACCATTCTATTGATGATCTCTGGACAACTGTATATATGACATCACACCCAGTTTATGTATGACAACTTATGCACTATACATAACGTCTCATCCACTCTTTATGATTTCACACCATTTATGTAGTCATCAGTCATCACATTACATCCACTGAATTCATGATGTCACCCACACTATATATGACATCACACACAAGACAACACGATGTTATATCTGCCAATTCACCCACTATATCTGACACTGAATCCATTGTATCTGGGTCATCAAACCCAGTGTATCAATGACACCACATCCACTCTCTGGATCACATCACACACACTATATGTATGACATCATATTCAGTATGCATGACATGGCATGAACTCTATGACATCAGACCCCTATATATATGACATCACATCCAGTATATTTATGACATCATATCCAATATATATGATACCACACACACTGCTTTCATGACAACACAACAACGCTATTCCTGACATCACACCCACTATATTTGACATCACACCCACTGTATCAGTGTCATCACACCCGCTGTATCGATGACATCACAACAAGTATGGAAGTCATCACACTTGGCATACGTATGACACCATACACATTTTACAAGAAATCCCATTCAAAAATTATGAAATCAATCATCAATGCTCAGTATTGATGACATCACCACCACTGCATTCATGACATCAGATCTCCTATATATGACATAACGTCCACGGTGAATGACATCTCATCCCCTACATCTATGGTATCACAGCCACTCTATGTGTGTCATCACACCCAATGTATCTACTTTATCAAAAACAGTGTACGTATGACATCACAGCCACTATATGTGTGACATCATATGCACTGCATAGGACATCACATCCACTCTTTATGACGTCACACCACTTTATTGATGACCTCACGTCGACTATATACGTGTCATCACACTCACCCTATCGATGGTATCACGGCCAATATATGTATGATATCACATCCATATACGTGTGACTTCATATCCACTATATTTATGCCATGATACACACTATGTATGACATCACAACACTCTGTGTTGATGACACACACTAGGCATATTGTAATATCATTTGCACTACAGAAGAGGTCACATATACTCTATTACAGCAAACCACAGTAAACCACAGTATTTTTGACATCACATCCACTTCAGGCATGACATCACACCCACTGTATCTTTGTCATGACAATTTCTTCACTGATATCACACCCACATTTGTATGCCATCAAACCAACAATATGCGTGACATCCTATGCACTATTTATAACATCACATCCACACCTTGAGTCTTCAGACTACTGTACTTATGACATCACAACCTCTATATATAACTATATCCAGTATAGATGGCAACATATACCCTACACATGTGACATCACAACCACTAATCTGTGTCATCACAACGACTGTATTGACAACATCACACCCACTCGTTGTATTACATCACACACGCCATATATATGGCGACTTGGCACTATACACAACATCACATCCTCACTTTATGACATTAAAACCACCGGTTTATGGCATCACCTGACGGTATTCATGACATCACACCCACTCAATTCATGAAATCACATCACTGTATGAAATCACATGCACTGTACATACACATACACTACACTTGTGACACAGCACAGCCACAATATCTATAACAACACACCTACTATGTTTATGACATCATACTCAGTATATATGACATTTCACATGGTGTATGAATGACAACACAACCACTGTATCCGACATCACAGCTACTGTATCTGTGTAATCACCCCAACTTGATTGACGGTATGAAACACTCTGTATGTATGAAATCACACCCACAGCATGTAGGACACTATAGGCACTCTATAAGACATTATATGCACGCTTGATGACATCATATCGGTGCTTGTAAGCCATGACAAGCACTATGTTTATGACATCATATCCACTATATATGATCTCACCCACACTGTGTAGATGACAAAACAAACTGTATCTGACTTGATACCCATTCTCTCTACCACCACACCCTACTCTCTATGTCATCACACCCTCTCTGTCGAAAACATCACACACAATGTAAGACATCACAGGTGGCATATGTATGCCATCCTGTGCACTATACATGACATCATACATCATGACATCATTTATGGGCAACAATCCTTAGTATTTATGACATCACATGCACTCTCCTCATGACATCACACGCACTACATATGACATGTGGTCTACTGTGTGTGACAGCACATTCACTATATGTGTGACTTCTCACAATGACTGTTTCGATGACATCACACACACTACGTTTATGACATATCTACTTTATATGGCATCAAACACAGTGTTATGACAATACAGCCATTGCGTGCTTCACAGCCACTATGTCTGATATCACACCCACGGTATCTGTGCCATCACACTGAATGTATCAATTTCATCAAACCCAGTTTGTGTATGACATCATCTCCACTATATATATGAAATCATATGTGATACATATGTCATCACATCCACTCTTTATGACATCACACACTTTTTAACATCACACCACTCTATATGACATCACTCCACTATATCTGACCTCACGTCCACTGTATCTGTGTCATCACACCCACCCAATCCATGATGGTCATCTCAGCCAATATATTCAGTATGATGTATGATCACATCCAGTATACGTGTGACCTCTTATCCACTGTATTTTTGATATGATACCCACTATATATGACATCACAAACCTCGGTGTTGATGACACCACACTCGGATATGTATGACATCATTTGCACTATAGATGACATCACATCCGCTCTATCACAGCAAACCACATATTTTATGATGTCACATCCACGTCAGGCATGACATCATACTCACTCTATCAGACATTGCACCAAGTGTATCTTGGTCATCACAAGCTCTCCGCTGATATCACATCCACTTTTGTATGACATCACACCCACTACATGTGTGACATCATATGCACTGTAATAACATCACAACCACTGCTTTTGTCATCACACTACTGTTCTTATGACAGCACAACCTCTATTATGAAACCACATCCAGTATGCAGGGCAACATATACACTATACATGTGACATCACAGCAGTAAACTGAGTCATCACACCCACACCATTGACAATGTCACCCCCCCTCTTTGTATGTCTTCACACTTGGCATATGTATAGCATCTGTTGCACGATAGAAGAAAACCCATCCTCACATTATGACATCAAACCACCATTTTTAAGACATCACACACAGTATAGTTGACATTGTATCCACGGTATCTGTGTCATCACATCCAACGTATTGATGATATCATACCATCTGTATTTATGAGATCTCATCGACTATGTATGACAACATCATATCCATTGTATAAAACATCATATTCACTCTATTTGTAGCATCGCAGAAACTGTATCTGTATCTCACACACACTCTTTCCATCATATCACAACACACATGTATGACATCACACAACTATATGTTTACCATCATATACACTATATATAGGCATCACACACATTTTATGTGATCACACACACATTACTTTTGACGGCAAATGCACTGTACTCATGATATCACTCCCACTATCTGACATTGCATCCACTGTATCTGTGTCATCATCACACCATTCTATTTCTATGATCTCTCTGACAACTGTATATATGACATCACACCCAGTTTATGTATGACAACTTATGCACTATACATAACGTCTCATCCACTCTTTATGATTTCACACCATTGTAGTCATCACATTACATCCACTGAATTCATGATGTCACCCACACTATATATGACATCACACACAAGACAACACGATGTTATATCTGCCAATTCACCCACTATATCTGACACTGAATCCATTGTATCTGGGTCATCAAACCCAGTGTATCAATGACACCACATCCACTCTCTGGATCACATCACACACACTATATGTATGACATCATATTCAGTATGCATGACATGGCATGAACTCTATGACATCAGACCCCTATATATATGACATCACATCCAGTATATTTATGACATCATATCCAATATATATGATACCACACACACTGCTTTCATGACAACACAACGGCTATTCCTGACATCACACCCACTATATTTGACATCACACCCACTGTATCAGTGTCATCATCACACCCCTGTATCGATGACATCACAACAAGTATGGAAGTCATCACACTTGGCATACGTATGACACCATACACATTTTACAAGAAATCCCATTCAAAAATTATGACATCAATGCTCAGTATTGATGACATCACCACCACTGCATTCATGACATCAGATCTCCTATATATGACATAACGTCCACGGTGAATGACATCTCATCCCCTACATCTATGGTATCACAGCCACTCTATGTGTGTCATCACACCCAATGTATCTACTTTATCAAAAAAAAACAGTGTACGTATGACATCACAGCCACTATATGTGTGACATCATATGCACTGCATAGGACATCACATCCACTCTTTATGACGTCACACCACTTTATTGATGACCTCACTTTATCGACTGTATACGTATATCACACTCACACCCTATCGATGGTATCACGGCCAATATATGTATGATATCACATCCAGTATACGTGTGACTTCATATCCACTATATTTATGCCATGATAACTATGTATGACATCACAACACTCTGTGTTGATGACACCACACTAGGCATATTGTAATATCATTTGCACTACAGAAGAGGTCACATATACTCTATTACAGCAAACCACAGTATTTTTGACATCACATCCACTTCAGGCATGACATCACACCCACTGTATCTTTGTCATGACAATTTCTTCACTGATATCACACCCACATTTGTATGCCATCAAACCAACAATATGCGTGACATCCTATGCACTATTTATAACATCACATCCACACCTTGAGTCTTCAGACTACTGTACTTATGACATCACAACCTCTATATATGAAACTATATCCAGTATAGATGGCAACATATACACTACACATGTGACATCACAACCACTAATCTGTGTCATCACAACGACTGTATTGACAACATCACACCCACTCGTTGTATTACATCACAGTCGCCATATATATGGCGACTTGGCACTATACACAACATCACACACATCACTCCTTACTTTATGACATTAAACCCACCGGTTTATGGCATCACCTGACGGTATTCATGACATCACACCCACTCAATTCATGAAATCACATGCACTGTATATGACATCACATACACTATACTTGTGACATCACAGCCACAATATCTATAACAACACACCTACTATGTTTATGACATCATACTCAGTATATATGACATTTCACATGGTGTATGAATGACAACACAACCACTGTATCCGACATCACAGCTACTGTATCTGTGTAATCACCCCAACTTGATTGACGGTATGAAACACTCTGTATGTATGAAATCACACCCACAGCATGTAGGACACACATAGGGACTCTATAAGACATTATATGCACGCTTGATGACATCATATCGGTGCTTGTAAGCCATGACAAGCACTATGTTTATGACATCATATCCACTATATATGATCTCACCCACACTGTGTAGATGACAAAACAAATTCTGTATCTGACTTGATACCCATTCTCTCTACCACCACACCCACTCTATATGTCATCACACCCACTCTGTCGAAAACATCACACCAACAATGTAAGACATCACAGGTGGCATATGTATGCCATCCTGTGCACTATACATGACATCATATCAACACTTTATGGCAACAATCCTTAGTATTTATGACATCACATGCACTCTCCTCATGACATCACACGCACTACATATGACATGTGGTCTACTGTGTGTGACAGCACATTCACTATATGTGTGACTTCTCACAATGACTGTTTCGATGACATCACACACACTACGTTTATGACATATCTACTTTATATGGCATCAAACACAGTGTTATGACAATACAGCCATTGCGTGCTTCACAGCCACTATGTCTGATATCACACCCACGGTATCTGTGCCATCACACACTGAATGTATCAATTTCATCAAACCCAGTTTGTGTATGACATCATCTCCACTATATATATGAAATCATATGTGATACATATGTCATCACATCCACTCTTTATGACATCACACACACACACCACTTAAACATCACGACCACTCTATATGACATCACTCCACTATATCTGACCTCACGTCCACTGTATCTGTGTCATCACACCCACCCAATCGATGGTATCTCAGCCAATATTTGTATGATATCACATCCAGTATACGTGTGACCTCTTATCCACTGTATTTTTGATATGATACCCACTATATATGACATCACAAACCTCGGTGTTGATGACACCACACTCGGATATGTATGACATCATTTGCACTATAGATGACATCACATCCGCTCTATCACAGCAAACCACATATTTTATGATGTCACATCCACGTCAGGCATGACATCATACTCACTCTATCAGACATTGCACCAAGTGTATCTTGGTCATCACAAGCTCTCCGCTGATATCACATCCACTTTTGTATGACATCACACCCACTACATGTGTGACATCATATGCACTGTAATAACATCACAACCACTGCTTTTGTCATCACACTACTGTTCTTATGACAGCACAACCTCTATTAAACCACATCCAGTATGCAGGGCAACATATACACTATACATGTGACATCACAGCCAGTAAACTGAGTCATCACACCCACTGTATTGACAATGTCACCCCCACTCTTTGTATGTCTTCACACTTGGCATATGTATAGCATCTGTTGCACGATAGAAGAAAACCCATCCTCACATTATGACATCAAACCACCATTTTTAAGACATCACACACAGTATAGTTGACATTGTATCCACGGTATCTGTGTCATCACATCCAACGTATTGATGATATCATACCATCTGTATTTATGAGATCTCATCGACTATGTATGACAACATCATATCCATTGTATAAAACATCATATTCACTCTATTTGTAGCATCGCAGAAACTGTATCTGTATCTCACACACACTCTTTCCATCATATCACAACCTTGGTATGTATGACATCACACCAACTATATGTTTACCATCATATACACTATATAAGGCATCACACCACATTTTATGTGATCACA
>JAJLRB010004834.1:0-36552 GCA_020976825.1 Odocoileus hemionus | reverse complement strand
CTGTCTTGACAACATCACACTCCACTCGTTGTCTTACATCACAATCGCCATAATACATGGAAAATACTGGGCGCAATACACAGATATCATTATCCTCACTTTATGACATTAAAACCACCAGTTTATGCGTCACGAGACGGTATTCATGACATCACATCCACTCTATTCATGAAATCACATGCACTGTATATGACATCACATACATCTATACTTGTGACATCACAGCCACTGTATCTATAACCCAACACACCTACTTCTGTTTATGACATCATACTCAGTGTATATGACCTTTCACATGTGTGTATGAAATGACAACACAACCACTGTATCCGACATCACACCTACTGTATCTGTGTAATCACACCAACTTGATTGACGGTATGAAACATGATGTATGTATGAAATCACACTCACAGCATGTAGGACACAATAGGCACTCTATAATGGACATTACATGCACTTCTTGATGACATCATATCGGTGTTTGTAAGCCATGGCAGACCACTATGTTTATGACATCATATCCAATATATATGATCTCACCACACTGAGTAGATGACAATGACCACAATTCTGTATCAGACTTGAAACCCCATTCCTCCCTGCCAACACACCCACTGATATATGTCATCACAAACACCTGTGATAGACTTCACACCAACTATGTAAGACATCACAGGTGGCATATGTATGCCATCCTATGCACTATACATGACCATCATATCCACACATTTATGACAAACATCCTTAGTATTTATGACTTCACATGTTGCACTCTACTCATGACATCACATGCACTACATATGACTATGTCGTTTCTACTGTGTGTGACAGCACATTCACTGCATATGTGTGAGTCTTCTCACTTGAATGCACTGTTTCGATGACATCACGTGTCACACACTACCGTTTTATGACATATCTATCTACTTTAGTATGGCATCAAAACACAGTGTGTGATGACAATACAGCCATTGCGTGCTTCACAGCCACATGTCTGGATATCACACCCACGCGGTGTGTATCTGTGTCATCACACTGAATGTATCAATTTCATCAAACCCAGTGTGTGTATGCATCATCTCCACTAAATATATGAAATCATATGTGATTACATATGACATCACATCCACTCTTTATGACATCACACCACGCTTATGACATCACGGGTCGTATATCGATGACATCAGATCTGTCACTGTTAAGTTAATCTGACCTCACGTCCCACTGTAACTGTGTCATACACCCTCACCC
Source organism: Odocoileus hemionus (assembly GCA_020976825.1). Taxonomy (NCBI): domain Eukaryota; kingdom Metazoa; phylum Chordata; class Mammalia; order Artiodactyla; family Cervidae; genus Odocoileus; species Odocoileus hemionus. The sequence continues at coordinate 35,298 of JAJLRB010004834.1, read as the reverse complement.
AATCGATGGTGATCTCTCAGCCAATATTAGTAGTGATATCACATCCCTGAAAGTATACGTGTGAACCTCCTATCCACTATATTTTGTGATAATGATACCCATCTATGTTATGGACATCACAACCCTCGGTGTTTGATGACACCACAGTTCTCGGGCATATGTTGGATGACATCCATTTTGCACTGCATAGATGACATTCATCTGAATCCGCTCTACACAGCAAAACGTGCACACATTGCCCACTACATGTGTGACATCATATGCACTGTAATAACATCACAACCACTGCTTTTGTCATCACACTACTGTTCTTATGACAGCACAACCTCTATTATGAAAACCACATCCAGTATGCAGGGCAACATATACACTATACATGTGACATCACAGCCAGTAAACTGAGTCATCACACCCACTGTATTGACAATGTCACCCCCACTCTTTGTATGTCTTCACACTTGGCATATGTATAGCATCTGTTGCACGATAGAAGAAAACCCATCCTCACATTATGACATCAAACCACCATTTTTTAAGACATCACACACAGTATAGTTGACATTGTAATCCACGGTATCTGTGTCATCACATCCAACGTATTGATGATATCATACCATCTGTATTTATGAGATCTCATCGACTATGTATGACAACATCATATCCATTGTAATAAAACATCATATTCACTCTATTTGTAGCATCGCAGAAACTGTATCTGTATCTCACACACACTCTTTCCATCATATAATCACAACCTTGGTATGTATGACATCACACCAACTATATGTTTACCATCATATACACTATATAAGGGGCATCACACCACATTTTATGTGATCACACCACAATTACTTTTGACGGCAAATGCACTGTACTCATGATATCACTCCCACTATCTGACATTGCATCCACTGTATCTGTGTCATCACAACCATTCTATTGATGATCTCTGGACAACTGTATATATGACATCACACCCAGTTTATGTATGACAACTTATGCACTATACATAACGTCTCATCCACTCTTTATGATTTCACACCATTGTAGTCATCACATTACATCCACTGAATTCATGATGTCACCCACACTATATATGACATCACACACAAGACAACACGATGTTATATCTGCCAATTCACCCACTATATCTGACACTGAATCCATTGTATCTGGGTCATCAAAACCCAGTGTATCAATGACACCACATCCACTCTCTGGATCACATCACACACACTATATGTATGACATCATATTCAGTATGCATGACATGGCATGAACTCTATGACATCAGACCCCTATATATAATGACATCACATCCAGTATATTTATGACATCATATCCAATATATATGATACCACACACACTGCTTTCATGACAACACAACGGCTATTCCTGACATCACACCCACTATATTTGACATCACACCCACTGTATCAGTGTCATCACACCCGCTGTATCGATGACATCACAACAAGTATGGAAGTCATCACACTTGGCATACGTATGACACCATACACATTTTACAAGAAATCCCATTCAAAATTATGACATCAATGCTCAGTCATTGATGACATCACCACCACGTGCCATTCATGACATCAGATCTCCTATATATGACATAACGTCCACGGTGAATGATGATCTCATCCCTACATCTATGATATCAATTCACCACTCTATGTGTGTCATCACACCCAATGTATCTACTATATCAAAACCAGTGTACGTATGACATCACAGCCACTATATGTGTGACATCATATGCACTGCATAGGACATCACATCCACGCTTTATGACGTCACACCACTTTATTGATGACCTCAATTATTCAAATGACACATTACAAAACCCAAAGATCCCATTTTAATAAACCCTTAATTTAAAACCCTTCAAAACCCCTTTGGTACACACGCTTAACCCACATTTCAAACCCAAAAATCCACCAATTATCACCTTCTTTGCATAACCCTTTTAAAAAAAACAATTAAAACATATAAACACAACTATTTAACCCTTATATTAAAACCCTTTTGAATCCCTATTTAAACCCTTGACACCCTTTTTATCAACCTTTTTTACACCTTTTTGCTATCCCATGGGATACACATTTTGATACACCTTGTTAAATTTCCTAATTTTTTAAAAGATTAACACCTTGTGAACCCGATTTGTACAATTTTAAATAAATTTAACACAACACTTTTTACCCTTTGAATTTTAAATACCGTTTAAACTTACAAACACCCTTTTTATTCCCCCAAAAATGCTACACCTAATTTAAATTCCAAAAACCCTTTAGCTACACAAACCCCCTTATTAAAAAAATTCCCCAAAGGGGGGGGGGGAAAAATCAACTCTTTATAACATTAAAACCAAACGAATACCAAATAATACACACTTCACACTAATTCTCCCCTTTTAAAAACACCCTTTTAAACATCAGTTATATTTCCCTTTTTAAAAAACAACTTTGACATTAAACCTTTTGATCACCATATTAAAAAATTTATGAATCACCCGTAGAATTTCCCCTATGGAAAAACCATATTTAAACCACCTTTTTGGACAACCAATTTTTAAAATTTAATAACCACCACTTTAAAAATTGTATGACTTTCATTCCCAAAACTTATTTACAACCCACTTAAACTAACAATTAGATACCCCTTTAGCAACCCTTTTAAAAAACATTTACCCAAAACCTTTTTTCCACACCTTAAACAACAATTGAACCCTTTTTAACCCCTTTTCACATCCTTTTTCCAACTTTTTACTTTTAATCCAACCTTCTTCCCTTTTAACCTTATTTTGAAACCCCTTCCCACTATTAACCTTTTAAATCTAAAATTTTACAATAGTTGTTCACCACTTTATGCAACACTTTTCCAAATTATAATCCCCGGATGTCACCCTTTTGTATCAAATTTGTCACATTTAATTCAACCTTTTACTTTCACTTATTTGAATAACTTTTTCTCCCCCACCCCCTTTAAAACCATTATTCCCTTTTTTTTTTTTTTTTATTCCACCTATTAAACCAATTTATTCAACCTGGGGACCCATCATTATTTTGCATAAGAAACAACCCCAAAAACCCTTTTTTCAACCCCAGTGACATAATCTTAAAAAACCCCTTTTTTCACACCTAGTAAACCTTTTAATGAAACCATATTGGAACATTCCCAATCACACATTGAACCCTTTTAAAACAATCTTGTACTCAACGGTTTTACATTTTAAAGAACCACCTAATTGAAACCCTTTTAAATAAACCTTTTGTTCAAAAGTATTTTTACATAAAAATTTTTTTTAAAAACCTTTTAGATCCCGTAAAACATTCCATTTTAATCAACACATTTTAAAAACGTAAATTTTATCCCTTTATAACCACTTATAATCACCCTATTTATTAAACTTAAACCATTTTTATAAACAATTTTTTGTCAAATTAAATTTCCCCTTTTAAATCCACTTTGTATTTCACACTTTTTTAACCAAATTTAAAAACCCACATTTTTTCACCTTCTTACAAATTTACTCTTTTAATTTAACCCCATTATTAAACCCCTATTACCCATTTATACCAAAACCTTATTTAAATACACATCTAAACCCTTTTGGGTCACACCGAAACAAATCCACTTTAATCCAATTATTGATCCACAACAGTTATCACAACCTTTTAATCACCATTGTTAACAAAATTAAACCCCAAACTTATACACAACCTATTTGACATCAACCTTTTTCATCCCAATTATACACAACCTTTATAAACCAAATTTAAAATCCATTTTTTTAACAAATTTTCAAACCCACTAATTTACATCAAATATTGGCATCACCCACTGTTCTTCCCAAAACCCAAAAAAATACTATATTACTACACACCATTAAATTATCCCAAATTAAAACAATTTATTCTCAACCCTAAATGTCCCATCCAAAAAATTTACTAACATTTCCCCATGTTCCGATTTGTTTCCCAATTTAATCAACAATTTTGAATACCCATTATGGCCCCTTCACTTTTCTAACCACCTTATGTCAAATTTGATACCCCAGATATTTAAAATTCACTTTGGAAATATTATAACAACCGTTTTGACCATCCTTTTACAAAACTTGAGACATTTCCCTTTAAACCCCTTTTGGAAACCATAGGACAAACCTTTTTCAACAAATTTTTAACACCAATTTACCCCCTTAAATTCTTCCCACAATTTTAAAATCAACCCACTTTTTTAAAAAAAACACCCAATTATAACACACGAAATTCATTATAAAACAACCTATTTGTAAAGTAAAACACTTGGGATCTAACCCAAAACCACTATAAACATTCCCCCTTTAATTTTAAAAACCTTTTAGCCCTTTATAAACCACTCTTTTTGAAAATACGTTATGCTTCTTTTGAAAACCATTATAAACCACTATTTAACTTATATTAACTTATGATAATCCAAAGGGGGTTTTATAAACAACCCTTTAACAATAGTTTTGAATAAAGGGTTGAATAACCCAAATGGGAAAACAAGTTTATTTTTTATATAACCTTTTAAAACCCAAATTTTTCAAACCCTTGAAATTACCCCTGAAAATCCTTTAATAAACTTCTTAACACATTAATTTTCACCAATTGAAAAAAAAAAACAAATTAAAAACATTTCTTTCAAATTTAAATTCAATTGTTAATCACAAACTTAGACATCAGAATAATGTTCTATTTAACAACACTTTATAAATCTTTTAATAAACACCCTTGCCCATTATATATTTCCCATTTTGACATTCCTTTTAACCAAATGCATGTAACACCAAACTTTATAAACTTTATCAAACCCTTATTAATCACTTTCACAGTTTTGTTTCCCCCCATTCCCCTTTTTAATCACCCAATTGTTAACCCCACTTTATTGAAACCATTTTGCATCACCCCTTTTAACAATTTTATCCCCATATTAAACCCTATTTAAAGAAAATTTATTCACCCCAAACGTTTACAAATTTTTAAATTTTAAAACTTCCAAATTTTATCCCAAAAAAATTTTTTAATAAACATAAACATCTTTTCCAAATTTCTTCAACCTTTAAACACTTTGTATGAAACACTCTTACTCAAGCAAAATAACCAATTTTATTCCCCACTTTTATGCCACATATTTGGTGCGGATAAAAAACCCATGCTTTAAAAAATTCCAAATTAATGATCCCCCTTTAAATTTTTATGTTCCAGAAAAATCATCACTTTATGACAATCAACCCCTTTTAAATCCAATTTTAATTAAATCTGTATAACCACTTTATTTAAACCCTTTTAGAATCCCATATTTAAATTTCCTTATTTAATCACTATTTTACCATTTAGAAAAAAAAAAAAAAAAAAAAAAAAAAAAAAAAAAAAAAAAAAAAAAAAAAAAAAAAAAAAAAAAAAAAAAAAAAAAAAAAAAAAAAAAAAAAAAAAAAAAAAAAAAAAAAAAAAAAAAAAAAAAAAAAAAAAAAAAAAAAAAAAAAAAAAAAAAAAAAAAAAAAAAAAAAAAAAAAAAAAAAAAAAAAAAAAAAAAAAAAAAAAAAAAAAAAAAAAAAAAAAAAAAAAAAAAAAAAAAAAAAAAAAAAAAAAAAAAAAAAAAAAAAAAAAAAAAAAAAAAAAAAAAAAAAAAAAAAAAAAAAAAAAAAAAAAAAAAAAAAAAAAAAAAAAAAAAAAAAAAAAAAAAAAAAAAAAAAAAAAAAAAAAAAAAAAAAAAAAAAAAAAAAAAAAAAAAAAAAAAAAAAAAAAAAAAAAAAAAAAAAAAAAAAAAAAAAAAAAAAAAAAAAAAAAAAAAACATTCTATTGATGATCTGGAACAACTGTATATATGACATCACACCCAGTTTATGTATGACAACTTATGCACTATACATAACGTCTCATCCACTCTTTATGATTTCACACCATTGTAGTCATCACATTACATCCACTGAATTCATGATATCACCACACACTATATATGACATCACACACAAGACAAACACGATGTTATATCTGCCATCTCACTCCACTATATATCTGACACTGCATCCATTGTATCTGGGTCATCAAAACCCAGTGTATCAATGACACCACATCCACTCTCTGGATCACATCACACACATATATGTATGACATCATATTCAGTATGCATGACATGGCATGAACTCTATGACATCAGACCCCTATATGTGATGACATCACATCAGTATATTTTTATGAATATTATCCAATATATATGATCACACACACTGCTTTCATGACAACACAACGGCTATTCCTGACATCACACCCACTATATTTGACAGATCACACACACAATCTATCAGTGTCCGTCACACCGCTGTATCGATGACATCACAACAAGTATGGAAGTCCATCACACTTGGCATACGTATGACACCATACACATTTACAAGAAATCCCATTCAATTTGATGACATCAATGTCTCAGTATTTATGACATCACCACACACTGCATTCTGACATCAGATCTCCTATATATGACATTAAATCACGGTGAATGACATCTATTCCCTAAGTCTATGGCTTTATCACACCACTATGTGTGTGTCATCACACCCAATGTATCTTACTTATTATCAAAACAGTGTACATTTGTTAATGACATCACACGCCACTATATGTGTGACATCATATGCACTGCATAGGAACATCACATACCACTCTTTATGACGTCACAACACTTTATTATACATCACATCCAGTCTATTCACCTCATGTACACTGTTTATTGTGTCATCACACTCACCCTATCGATTGGTATCCGGCCATATATATGTTTGATATCAACATCCATTATACGTGTGACATCATATCCATTATATTGATGACATGATACACCCTATTTATGACATCACAACACTCTGTGTAGATGACACCACATAGGCATATGTGTTAACATCATTTGCACTACAGAAGAGGTCACATATACTCTATTATACAGCAAACCACAGTATCTTTTGACATCACATCCACTTCAGGCATGACATCACACCATGTATCTTTGTCATGACAATTTCTTCATGATATCACACAAAACCGACCACATTTGTATTGCCATCAAACCAAATATATGACAGCAATCATTTTATAGATCATGCATTTTTATGCAACTATTATAACATAGATCACCACCTTGAGTCTTCAGAACTACTGTACTTAATGACATCTCTAACTTCTATATATGAAAACTAAATCCAGTATAGATAGGCACACCTCCACCTCATCACACCACTAAACATGTGACACTCATCAACCACAAAATCTGTGTCATCAAAAAGAATGTATTGACATACAATCAACACCCATTCATTTTACTACATCACAGGTCGCCATATATAGGCGATCTTGGCACTATAACAACATCACATATCCTCACTTTATGACATTAAAACCACCGGTTTAGGCGTCAACGATGACGGTATTCTATGACATCCACACCCAATCTATTGCGATGAAACCATGCACTGTATATGACATCACATACATTTTACTTGTGACATCACAGCACTGTCATTCTATAACAACACACTACTATGTTTTGACATCATAACTACTCAGTGTATATGACATTTCACAATGGTGTATGAAAATGACAACACAATCCACTGTATCGACATCACAGTATGTATCTGTGTAATCACCCCAACTTTGATTGACCGGTATGAAACACCTTGTATGTATGAATTCACACGCACAGCATGTAGGACACAATAGGCACTCTATAGACATTACATGCACTCTTGATGACAATATATCGTTGTTTTGTAAGCCATGGAATCCACTATGCATTATGACATCATATCCACTATATATGATCACTCACACTATGAAAGTAGATGACAACACAATTCTGTATCTGACCTTGAAACCATTCTCTCTTATGCCACCACACACCATGTATATGTCATGCACACCACTCTGTCGAAGATATCATACACACCAATCTGTAAGACATCACAGGTGGCATATGTATTGCCATCTTTGCACATTATACATGACATCATATCCAACACTTTATGTACAACAATCCTTAGTATTTATGATATCACATGCACTATCTCATCATGACATCAACAGCCACTACATATGACAAGTGTCTACTGTGTTGACAGTCACTTCTACTCTATATTGTGTGACTTCTCATCTAATGACTGTTTCGATGACATCACACACACTACGCTTTATGACATATCTACTTTATATGGCATTCAAACAGTGTATGATCAATACGCCATTGCGTGCTCAAAGCCCATCTATGTCTGATATCACACCACTGTAATCTGTGCCATCACACTGAAATGTATCAATTTCATCAAACAGTAGTGTGTATGACATCATCTCCACTACTAATATGAATCTAATATGTGATACATATGTCATCACATCCACTCTTTATGACATCGACACCACTTTTAACATCACGGACAACACTCTATATGACATCACTCCACTATATCTTGACCTCACGTCCACTTATATCTTAACTGGTGTCATCATTTCCATCCCAATCGATTGTATCTCAGCCATATTTTGTATGATATCACATCCAGTATACGTGTGACCTCACTTCCATGCTGTATTTTTGAGAATGATACCCACTATGTATGAATCACTCAAAACCTCGGTGTTGATGACACCACACTCGGATATGTATACATCATTTGCACTATAGATGACATCACAATCGCTCTATCACTAGCAAACCCACTATTTTATGATGTCACATCCACGTCAGGCCATGACATCATACTCATTCTATCAGACATTGCTGACCAAGTGTATCTTTGTCATCACAACAACTCTCCTGCTGATATCACATCCACTTTTGTATGACATCACACCCACTACATGTGTGAGGTCATATTAATATGCACTGTAATACATCACAAACATGCTTTTGTCATCACACTACTGTTCTTATGACAGCACAACCTCCTATTATGAAACCACTTCCAGTATGCAGGGCACTCTACATAATACACTATACATGTGACATCACAGCCAGTAACTGAGTCATCACACCCATGTATTGACTATGTCACCACCCACTCTTGTATGTCTTCACATCTTGGCAATATGTATAGCATCTGTTGCACGATAGAAAGAAAACCCATCCTCACATATGACATCAAACCACCATTTTAAGACATCACACACAGTATAGTTGACATGTATCCACGGATATCTGTGTCATCACATCCCAACGTATTGATGATATCATACCATCTGTATTTATGAGATCTCATCGACTATGTGATGACACATCATATCCATTGTATAAAACATCATATTCACTCTATTTGTAGCATCGCAGAAACTGTATCTGTATCTCACACACACTCTTTCCATCATATCACAAATCTTGGTATGTATGACATCACACCAACTATATGTTTTACCATCATATACACTATATAAGCATCACACCACATTTTATGTGATCACACCACATTACTTTTGACGGCAAATGCACTGTACTCATGATATCACTCCACTATCTGACATTGCATCCACTGTATCTGTGTCATCACAAACCATCTATTGATGATCTCTGGACAACTGTATATATGACATCACACCCGTAGTTTATGTATGACAACTTATGCACTATACATAACGTCTCATCCACTCTTTATGATTTCACACCATTGTAGTCATCACATTACATCCACTGAATTCATGATGTCACCCACACTATATATGACATCACACACAAGACAACACGATGTTATATATGCCAATTCACTCCACTATATCTGACTCTGAATCCATTGTATCTGGTCATCAAACCAGTGTATCAATGGACACCACATCCACTCTCTGGATCACATCACACACACTATATGTATGACATCATATTCAGTATGCATGACATGGCATGAACTCTATGACATCAACCCCTATATATATGACATCACATCAGTATATTTATGACATCATATCCAATATATATGATACCACACACACTGCTTTATGACAACACAATGGCTATTCCTGACATCACACCACTATATTTGGCATCACACACCACTGTATCAGTGTCATCACACCGCTGTATCGATGACATCACAACAAGTATGGAAGTCATCACATTGGATAGTATGACACCATACACATTTTACAAGAAATCCATTCAAAAATTATGACATCACAATGCACAGTATTGATTGACATCACCACCACTGCATTCATGACATCAGATCTCCTATATATGAACATAAACGTCCACGGTGAATGACATTATCCTAACCTATGGTATCACAGCACTTATGTGTGACATCATATCACAATGTATTACTTTATCAAACCAGTGTAGAGTATGACATCACAGCCACTTTTTTATATGTGTGACATCATATGCACTGCATAGGACATCACATCACTCTTTATGACGTCACCAACCACTTTTTTGATGAATCACATACTCGTCGACTTATACGTGTCATCACACTCCACCCTATCGATGGTATCACGGCCCATTATATGTATGATATCACATCCAGTATACGTGTGATTCATATCCACTATATTTTATGCCATGATACACTATGTATGACATCACAACTCTCTGTGTTGATGACACACACTAGGCATATGTGTAATATCATTTAGCATAAGATAGAGGGTCACAGTATACTCTATTACAGCAAACACAGTATTTTTGACATCACATCCACTTCAGGCATGACATCACACCACTGTATCTTTGTTCATGACAATTTCTTCACTATGATATCACACCCACATTGTATGCCATCAAACAAATATGCATGACATCTATGCACTATTATAACATCACATCACACCTTGATACTTCTTCAGACTACTGTACTTATGACATATCATCACAACCTCTATATATGAAACTACATCCCAGTATAGCGGGATATGAATATACACTACACATGTGACATCACAACCACTAATCTGTGTCATCACAACGACTTGTATTGACAACATCACACCCATCGTTGTATTTTTATTTAATCACACTAATTTTTTTTTTTTTATTTAATATTTTTGCCATTATATATGGCGACTTGGCACTATAACAAATCACATCCTCACTTTATGACATTAAAACACCGGTTTATGGATCACCTGAGACGGTATTCATGACATCACATCCACTCATTAATTCATGAAATCACAGGCATGTATATGACATCACATACACTATACTTGTGACATCACAGCCACTGGTATCTATAACAACACACCTACTATGTTTATGACATCATACTCAGTGTATATGACATTTCACATGGTGTATGAATGACAACACAACCACTGTATCGACATCACACCTATGTATCTGTGTAATCACACCAACTTGATTGACGGTATGAAAACCTATGTATGTATGAAATCACACCACGCATGTAGGACACAATAGGCATGTATATGACCATTACATGCACTCTTGATGACATCATATCTGATTGTTTGTAAGCCATGGCAACCACTATGTTTATGACATCATATCCACTATATATGATCTCACCCACACTGTGTAGATGACAAACACTTTCTGTATTGACTTGAAACCATTATTTGCCACACAACCACTCTATATGTCATCACACCCACTCTGTCGAACACCATCACACCAACTATGTAAGACATCACAGGTGGCATATGTATGCCATCTATGCACTATACATGACATCATATCCACACTTTATGACAACAATCCTTAGTATTTATGACATCACATCTACACTTTATCATGACATCACAGCACTACATATGACATGTGCGTACTATGTGTGTGAACAGCACATTCATATATGTGTGACTTCTCCAATGAGTTTCGATGATCACACACACCATTGTCTTATGACTATATCAACTTTATATGGCATCAAACACACAGTGTTATGACAATACAAGCCATTGCGTGCTTCACAGCCACTGTGTCTGATATCACACCCACTGTATCTGTGTCATCACACCCAATGTATCAATTTCATCAAACCCAGTGGTTGTATGACATCATCTCCACTACTACTTGTATGAAATCATATGTGACGTACATATGACATCAATTCCACTCTTTATGACATCACACACTTTTTTATGACTTCACAAGGTCCACTATAAATGGACATCATCCACTATATCTGACCTCACGTGCACTGTATCTGTGTCAATCACACTCACCAATCGATATCCAGCCTATATATGTATGATATCACATCCAGGTATACGTGTGACTTCTATCCACTTATATTCTTGATATGATACCCATAATGTATATGACATCACAAACCCTGTGTGTGTTGATGACACACACTCGGACAATATGTATGAATCATTTTGCAACTAATAGATGACAATCAACATCCGCTCTATCACAGCAAACCACATATTTATGATGTCACATACACTTCAGGCATGACATCATACTCACTCTATCAGACATGCATCCAAGCTGTATCTTGGTCATCACCCAACTCTCGTGATATCACATCCATTTTTGTATGACATCACACCCACTACATGTGTGACCATCATATACACACTAATAAAACATCACAATCCACTGCTTTTGTCATCACATACTGTTCTTATGACAAGGACCAACATCTTAATGCGCAACACAACGAATGCGGGGAAATCTTACCTAAACTGTGCCTCACGCGCCAGAGTTAAATTGCGACGTCCCCCTGTATTGGACAATGTCCAACACTCAATTGTAGTTTAATTGGCATCTGAATTAGATCTGTTGTACGATAGCAGACAATCCTTCCATATGCCTCTCACACACCCTTTTTTAAGACTCACAACACGTATAGATGACCTTGTATCCACAGGTATCTCGTGTCTCACATCCAGAAGTTATTGATGATATCATACATTTGTATTTATGAGAATCAACGATATGTCTGACAACATCATAGTATATTGATATAAAAACAGTAATCTACACTCTATTTGTAGCAAGCAGCCGAGATTGTATCAGTATTACACACACATCTCTTCCATCATATACAATTTGGTTATGGTATGCAATCACGACCAATAAGCTGTTTCCAGTCATATAATATATAAGGAATACAACTATTTTATGTGAATCTCCAATTCTTGTTGCGGGGCCGCAATGCCTGTCCTCATGATATACTACTCTAATGACATTAGCATCACTGTATCTGTGTCATCACAACCATTCTATATGACTGATTATGGGACAACAGTCATATAGCACACTCAACAGTTATAGTATGACAATTAATGCATATAATAACGTTCATTCCATCTTTAAGATTTACCACATAGTAGGTAATCACATTAATCCCCAAGATATTCCTAGATGTCACCCACAATATTATGAATCACACCAAGACAACCGCTTTTTATCTTCCCAATTCATTCGATATCTGACACTGCAATCCACTTGTATTGGGTAAGATCAAAACAGTGTATCAATGGACACAATCCTCTATGTGATCACATCATCCAACCTATCTGATGTATAGACATCATATTCAGTATCGCATGCATGGCATGAACTTCTATGAATAGACCTATGATATATGACAAAACATCTAGTATATTTTGAATCCTTCAATATATATTATAATCACATGCTTTTGGGATGACAACCCAAGGCTAATTTGAATCCACACATATAAGAGATGCATCAACATGTATAGTGTATAACGTGTTTAGCGATGACATAACAAAAAGGTTATGGAAGTCCACACACTAGGCATAGTTATGAACCTCTTACAATTTTAACAGAATATCCATCAAAAATTATGACATTCAATGTCAGATATTGATGACTCACACACTGATTATGAACCTAGTTCTAATATATGATAAGTCGTGCATGCTATATATTTATCGATGATATCACACCATTCTGTGTGTCATCACACCATGTATCTATATTTTTAAAACAGCTGTACGAATGAATACAGCCAATATATGTGGATATAGCACTGCTAGGTCCTACTCGATAACGCATACAATCTTGATACTATGTACGAATAGTGTATAATTATCTATGGTCTCACGGCAATATATGTATGATATAATCCAAGTATAACGTGTGACCTATATCTTACTGTATGGTGATAACAATTGTATGATGCCACATTTTGTTTGATGCAACTCGGATAATTGTGAATTATTTGCATACAGAAGACGTACGTCAATCATTCAAGCCAAACACGTATTTTGACCTATCATTCTGTGACGCATAAACGTGTATTTTGTCATGCATTTTTTTTATTATCACACTTTGTATGCCATAAAGAAAATATGGTGCCATCTATGACTATAATAAATACTCACATTGATTTTATCAGATACTGTAGTATGTATACAACCTCTAATATGAAACCTAAATCGTTATTGAGGCTATTCAATAACTTCATAGTGACCTCATATCATTTTGTCTTCAACGACAGATGAAAAACCCTCTATGTATTCACATGCAATATAATGGTATTGGACTTACACACCATACAATCCTCATTTATGACAGTTAAATACCAACTCGGTTTATGGCATCAGGTTGGACTGGTATTCATTGTCACATCACACCCTATCATTCATGCAATTAATGCACTAGTATATGTATGTCATCATATGAACAACCTATATTGCTGACATCACAGCCACAATAATCTATGCAAACACAACTACTTATTGTTTTTTTTTATTGACTATTCATACTCACCCCCCTTTCTTTATATGACATTTCACATCCGGTTGTACATGAATGACAACACTAACCATTGTATCCGACATCATGCTCGTATCTGTTGCTTTGTGAACGGCCACCATAACCTGTATTGAGGTATGATGATTATGAATACACTATGTATGTATCGTAATCTACACCCCATCAGCCAGATGTAGGGAACCATATATGTAATCTGTATATGAAACATTAATGCTTGCTCATCTGATCGATGAAGTCTATGATAGGTGATTGTCAAGCTACGTTTATGCAATCAGTCACTACTTATATATGCGAGTGACATCAGATTCTCACTTACTATTGGTAGATAGACAAACAATTGGGGGGGTAGTGGTACTTTTGATCTTGGTAATGTATGCGGTCGCTTTTTACCAGCGAGAGAGTCCCCTACATAATCTAAAATAAGCGGGGTGATATCCATACGAGGGCAGTAACTCTGTCGAAAGACTTCAAATGTTTGCCAACCCTGTTGTATAGACATACTCAGGTGGCATATCGTATGCCTCCTCCGTGCAACTATACATGACTTTCAGCATATCAACACTTTTATGACAACAATCACTTAGTATTTATGATCATCACTTGCACTCTATTCTTGACAACACATGCTACTAAATATGACATGTGTCGTCTAACTCTGTGTGTGACAGCTACCATTCACTATATGTGTGACTTCTTCAATGATCTGTTTCGTGACATCACAACAATATGGTTTTGACATATCTACTTTATTATGGCATCAAAAACACAGTGTTATGACAATAAGCCATTGGCGTGCTTCACAGCAATGTTGTCATTGATATCACACCAATGTTTCTGTGTCCATCACTCTGAATGTATCAATTTCATCAAACCCAGTGTTGTGTTGTATGACTTCAATCTCCATACAATATATGCAAATCATCTGTGATACATATGTATCAATCTCACTCTTTATGAATACACCACTTTTTAACATCACGACCACTCCTATATATGACATCACTACATATATATCTGACCTCACGTCCATGTAAGTATCTGTGTCAATCACACCCACCAATCGATGGTATCTCAGCCAATATTTGTATGATATCACATCCAGTATTAGTGTGGACCTCTTATCCACTGTATTTTGTGAATGATACCCACTATATTATGACATCACAAACCTCGGTGTTGATGACACCACCACTCGACATTATGTATGACATCATTTTGCACTATAGATGACATCACATTCGCTCTATCACAGCAAACCACATATTTTATGATGTCACATCCACGTCAGGCATGACATCATATCACTTCTATCAGACATTGCACCAAGTGTATCTTGGTCATCACATACTCTCCGCCTGATAATCACATCCTTTTGTATGACATCACACCACTACATGTGTGACATCTATGCACTGTAATCAACATTCACATTGACCACTGCTTTGTCATACACCTACTGTTTCTTATGACAGCACAACCTTATTATGAAACCCATCCAGTATGCAGGGCAACTATACACTATACATGTGCGACATCACAGCCAGTAACTGAGTCATCACACCACTGTATTGACAATGTCAGCCCGCCACTCTTTGTATGTGACTTCACACTTGCATATGCTAACCAGCATCTGTTGCACGATAGAAGAAACCCATCGCACACATTAGACATCAAACCGACCATTTTACTATTTAACACACCTTTATCATTTCCCAATTGGGATATGACAACACAAAATGTTCCACATAACACTTATGATCACCACTTTTGGGGTTACACCTTATTAGAATCACACCATGAACATAATCTAAAAATTTGCCCACTTATCTGTGTAAAACTTTTAGACTACAATTAATATACTCACCACCTTTAGAGACAACTTTGACTATATCCTCACCACCTTTATATTTACACCATTGTCAAACATCCACAACAATGTACCACCATATATGCATCCCCCACAAGACAACACTTTAATCTGATTCCCCACTTTCTACACGAATCATTGATTGGTCTAAAAGTGTTACACACATCACTGGTAATCCCCCACAATTTTGCATCAACCGATTGACACTACTTTGCATCAACCATTATATAACCTCCGTATTTAGAAAATTCAATAATATTTTTTAAACACACCGTTTTGAACAACTTTTGAATCAAAATTCATCAACCACTTTTGAAACACACCGCTTTAAATCACACATAAATCTCCACTTCTACTAGCACCTACTTTTACAAATCATTCAAAATTATGAACCCTCCTATGTACTCCACCACTATTTGAATAACCCATTAAAGACTAACCCGGGTATGACACCATCCCACTCTTGTATAAGCCCATGTCATCACAACCATATTTTTCAAAACAGTGCTTTACTCAACCATTATTGGGAAACAATGATCTGCATCACAACTCTTTGATCAACACTTTTGATACC
Organism: Odocoileus hemionus; assembly: GCA_020976825.1. NCBI lineage: Eukaryota > Metazoa > Chordata > Mammalia > Artiodactyla > Cervidae > Odocoileus > Odocoileus hemionus. The sequence continues at coordinate 18,124 of JAJLRB010004834.1, read as the reverse complement.
TCAGTGATTATCGATACATCCAACATGTTACCATATGTTATAACAGAACTTATAACCACATATTAGCAATACACATTTACACACAAACCTGGTAACACCACATGCAATGTAACCCTTTTACTACAAGGCAATTATATAGCAAAAAATTTACATACATCACACATAAACCCCACGTATTTTATGACTTACCCGTTCCACCACTTGATGATCAACCACATATTTAATCTATCATATTATAAAACCATTTTTTTTTTTTTTTTTAAAAACCCCCCCCCCTCTAAATTTTATCAGAAGATGAACTACCCACACTTCATCAAACCATTTGTTCATCCACACTTATTACAATCAACCCCTTTTTACATCTTTTCCATATTTGCGCGCACTAACCATAATCCTCACTTTGACATTAAACCACGGTTTCATCATGACCGGAAATTATGACATCACACCCCCTTAGAACACATGCATAATGATCCATCATTTTTGAATCACACAAATTAAAACACCACTATTTATGCCAATATATATTTACTTCCCCAGGTGTTATGCAACCCCCCGTATGACATAATATGTATCGGTATCACCCCAATATTCGGTATAAACACCTTATGTTAACACACCGCATGAGACCTAGCATCAAATTATATGCACCTTATTGAATCATATCTTTGTAACCAACACACTTTTTGACACAACCCTTAGATCACCCACATTTAACACAAACTGTATCTGTTATACCTTTTCTAACACACATTAAGTCATAACCCTTGTCGAAAACATACCAAATTAAAATCCAATCAATAATGCATCTGTCTATATGACATCACAACTTATGCACAATTTAATTTGACTAATCCTTCCGACATCCACCCTATATCTTGGTCTACTCTGTGTGACAGCACTTTCACAAGTGTACTTACAAAACTTTTGTGACATCCAATCTTATGACTATCACTTTATGCTCAACACTTTTTGACTAAGCATCTGCTCACACCCTATGTGTATCACCCATATTTGATCACAAGTACTTTATAACCTTTTAGCATATCCACTATTTAATAAACATTGTGAAAAGATCACATCCCTTTTAATAACCCCTTTTTTAAAACCCCCTCTTATACAACCATATTTGACTCACTCCACTTATTTCTCACACCCAACCCAATTTGAACACCAATTTGTATGATCAACAATAGGTGACCTCTATCACTTTTTTTTAATGACCACTTAGCTCCCGTTTATGACCCCACCTATTATGAATATTCATATAATGCACAATCCCTTACACAAACCATTTTGTGTCACACACGCGATGAACATACCACTTACAACATGCACAATGACTGCATCACAACTCCCTATAAAACACTTTTATGAATCAATTATTTACGTCAATCACTTATAAATCACACCTGTTTGCATCAACACTTTCTTTGACACACACCTATTATAACCACACCATATGGCACATATCTATACGTCATCACCGGTAAATGACACACCCTGTATGACATTTACCCCCCTCTTTGTAGTCCACACTTGATATGTATAACTTGAATGAAAAACCCACCAATAGACACAACCCCTTTTAGACATACACATATTACATTACCACGTTTGTGCTCCCCACTATTATGATCATAACTATTATATCCCTTGTAGACAAACAACCATTGATAAACCATTCCTCCCCCCTTTAGATCCAAACTTTCGACTCCACACACTCTTCCATCATAAACCTTGTATAAGAATCAACAACTTATGACACTTATATTAGGATCCACACATTATGATCACACACTACTTTGACGGCAATTGTACCAATTCCCCATTTGACTCTCCACTGTTCGTGCATAAACACTATTATGACTAACTTTATATGCATCAACCGTTTATGATGCACTTAGCACTATATAGCCACACTTTTTGTTTCCCCATGTATCATCATAACCATGTTATGATCACCCACAATATATAATAAAAGAACATTTATATCCCATCACCCTTTAACTCAGACCTTATTGGCACAACCCTTACTGACCACTCACCTTTGGTCACACCACACACTAATTTGAATAATCAGTAGTGAATCTACCTTTTGAAACCCATATATTGACATCCACCGTTATTAACATCATATATATATTGACCACACACTGCTTCAACAACCACTTTTGATACCCACTTAGACATCAACCATTACAGGCTCACCGTGTATCATCATCACAACTGATCACACACTTGTACATACACCAACATTTGAATCCCTTCAAAATTATACATCAACCGTTTTTCATACACACTGTTTGACACACCCTTATATAAAACGTCAGGTAATACATTCATCCCCACACTATGGTATCACACCCCTTATTGCATCACCCCAATTTTATTTCAAAAATGCTATGACATCGCACAAGGAACTCCTCATAGACATCAACCCTTTAGACTCAACATTTTGTGACTTCAGTATCGTGTCATCCATCACCTAATGTATCACCATTATTTGAACCATCATAAGGACTTCATATATATTTTATCATTAACATAGGGAAAAAAAAAAAAAAAAAAAAAAAAAAAAAAAAAAAAAAAAAAAAAAAAAAAAAAAAAAAAAAAAAAAAAAAAAAAAAAAAAAAAAAAAAAAAAAAAAAAAAAAAAAAAAAAAAAAAAAAAAAAAAAAAAAAAAAAAAAAAAAAAAAAAAAAAAAAAAAAAAAAAAAAAAAAAAAAAAAAAAAAAAAAAAAAATGGTATGTATGACATCACACCAACTATATGTTTACCATCATATACACTATATAAGGCATCACACCTCATTTTATGTGATCACACACCACATTACTTTTGACGGCAAATGCACTGTACTCATGATATCACTCCCACTATCTGACATTGCATCCACTGTATCTGTGTCATCACAACCATTCTATTGATGATCTCTGGACAACTGTATATATGACATCACACCCAGTTTATGTATGACAACTTATGCACTACATAACGTCTCATCCACTCTTTATGATTTCACACCATTGTAGTCATCACATTACATCCACTGAATTCATAATGTCACCCACACTATATATGACATCACACACAAGACAACACGATGTTATATCTGCCAATTCACCCACGATATCTGACACTGAATCCATTGTATCGGGGTCATCAAACCCAGTGTATCAATGACACCACATCCACTCTCTGGATCACATCACACACACTATATGTATGACATCATATTCAGTATGCATGACATGGCATGAACTCTATGACATCAGACCCCTATATATATGACATCACATCCAGTATATTTATGACATCATATCCAATATATATGATACCACACACACTGCTTTCATGACAACACAACGGCTATTCCTGACATCACACCCACTATATTTGACATCACACCCACTGTATCAGTGTCATCACACCCGCTGTATCGATGACATCACAACAAGTATGGAAGTCATCACATTTGGCATACGTATGACACCATACACATTTTACAAGAAATCCCATTCAAAAATTATGACATCAATGCTCAGTATTGATGACATCACCACCACTGCATTCATGACATCAGATCTCCTATATATGACATAACGTCCACGGTGAATGACATCTCATCCCCTACATCTATGGTATCACATCCACTCTATGTGTGTCATCACACCCAATGTATCTACTTTATCACAAACAGTGTACGTATGACATCACAGCCACTATATGTGTGACATCATATGCACTGCATAGGACATCACATCCACTCTTTATGACGTCACACCACTTTATTGATGACCTCACGTCGACTATATACGTGTCATCACACTCACCCTATCGATGGTATCACGGCCAATATATGTATGATATCACATCCAGTATACGTGTGACTTCATATCCACTATATTTATGCCATGATACACACTATGTATGACATCACAACACTCTGTGTTGATGACACCACACTAGGCATATTGTAATATCATTTGCACTACAGAAGAGGTCACATATACTCTATTACAGCAAACCACAGTATTTTTGACATCACATCCACTTCAGGCATGACATCACACCCACTGTATCTTTGTCATGACAATTTCTTCACTGATATCACACCCACATTTGTATGCCATCAAACCAACAATATGCGTGACATCCTATGCACTATTTATAACATCACATCCACACCTTGAGTCTTCAGACTACTGTACTTATGACATCACAACCTCTATATATGAAACTATATCCAGTATAGATGGCAACATATACCCTACACATGTGACATCACAACCACTAATCTGTGTCATCACAACGACTGTATTGACAACATCACACCCACTCGTTGTATTACATCACAGTCGCCATATATATGGCGACTTGGCACTATACACAACATCACATCCTCACTTTATGACATTAAAACCACCGGTTTATGGCATCACCTGACGGTATTCATGACATCACACCCACTCAATTCATGAAATCATCACATGCACTGTAGATGACATCACATACACTATACTTGTGACATCACAGCCACAATATCTATAACAACACACCTGCTATTTTTATGACATCATACTCAGTATATATGACATTTCCCATGGTGTATGAATGACAACACAACCACTGTATCCGACATCACAGCTACTGTATCTGTGTAATCACCCCAACTTGATTGACGGTATGAAACACTCTGTATGTATGAAATCACACCCACAGCATGTAGGACACTATAGGCACTCTATAAGACATTATATGCACGCTTGATGACATCATATCGGTGCTTGTAAGCCATGACAAGCACTATGTTTATGACATCATATCCACTATATATGATCTCACCCACACTGTGTAGATGACAAAACAAATTCTGTATCTGACTTGATACCCATTCTCTCTACCACCACACCCACTCTATATGTCATCACACCCACTCTGTCGAAAACATCACACCAACAATGTAAGACATCACAGGTGGCATATGTATTCCATCCTGTGCACTCTACATGACATCATATCAACAATTTATGGCAACAATCCTTAGTATTTATGACATCACATGCACTCTCCTCATGACATCACACGCACTACATATGACATGTGGTCTACTGTGTGTGACAGCACATTCACTATATGTGTGACTTCTCACAATGACTGTTTCGATGACATCACACACACTACGTTTATGACATATCTACTTTATATGGCATCAAACACAGTGTTATGACAATACAGCCATTGCGTGCTTCACAGCCACTATGTCTGATATCACACCCACGGTATCTGTGCCATCACACTGAATGTATCAATTTCATCAAACCCAGTTTGTGTATGACATCATCTCCACTATATATATGAAATCATATGTGATACATATGTCATCACATCCACTCTTTATGACATCACACCGCTTTTTAACATCACGACCACTCTATATGACATCACTCCACTATATCTGACCTCACGTCCACTGTATCTGTGTCATCACACCCACCCAATCGATGGTATCTCAGCCAATATTTGTATGATATCACATCCAGTATACGTGTGACCTCTTATCCACTATATTTTTGATATGATACCCACTATATATGACATCACAAACCTCGGTGTTGATGACACCACACTCGGATATGTATGACATCATTTGCACTATAGATGACATCACATCCGCTCTATCACAGCAAACCACATATTTTATGATGTCACATCCACGTCAGGCATGACATCATACTCATTCTATCAGACATTGCACCAAGTGTATCTTGGTCATCACAGACTCTCCGCTGATATCACATCCACTTTTGTATGACATCACACCCACTACATGTGTGACATCATATGCACTGTAATAACATCACAACCACTGCTTTTGTCATCACACTACTGTTCTTATGACAGCACAACCTCTATTATGAAACCACATCCAGTATGCAGGGCAACATATACACTATACATGTGACATCACAGCCAGTAAACTGAGTCATCACACCCACTGTATTGACAATGTCACCCCCACTCTTTGTATGTCTTCACACTTGGCATATGTATAGCATCTGTTGCACGATAGAAGAAAACCCATCCTCACATTATGACATCAAACCACCATTTTTAAGACATCACACACAGTATAGTTGACATTGTATCCACGGTATCTGTGTCATCACATCCAACGTATTGATGATATCATACCATCTGTATTTATGAGATCTCATCGACTATGTATGACAACATCATATCCATTGTATAAAACATCATATTCACTCTATTTGTAGCATCGCAGAAACTGTATCTGTATCTCACACACACTCTTTCCATCATATCACAATCTTGGTATGTATGACATCACACCAACTATATGTTTACCATCATATACACTATATAAGGCATCACACCTCATTTTATGTGATCACACCACATTACTTTTGACGGCAAATGCACTGTACTCATGATATCACTCCCACTATCTGACATTGCATCCACTGTATCTGTGTCATCACAACCATTCTATTGATGATCTCTGGACAACTGTATATATGACATCACACCCAGTTTATGTATGACAACTTATGCACTATACATAACGTCTCATCCACTCTTTATGATTTCACACCATTGTAGTCATCACATTACATCCACTGAATTCATAATGTCACCCACACTATATATGACATCACACACAAGACAACACGATGTTATATCTGCCAATTCACCCACGATATCTGACACTGAATCCATTGTATCGGGGTCATCAAACCCAGTGTATCAATGACACCACATCCACTCTCTGGATCACATCACACACACTATATATGACATCATATTCAGTATGCATGACATGGCATGAACTCTATGACATCAGACCCCTATATATATGACATCACATCCAGTATATTTATGACATCATATCCAATATATATGATACCACACACACTGCTTTCATGACAACACAACGGCTATTCCTGACATCACACCCACTATATTTGACATCACACCCACTGTATCAGTGTCATCACACCCGCTGTATCGATGACATCACAACAAGTATGGAAGTCATCACACTTGGCATACGTATGACATCATACACTTTTTACAAGAAATCCCATTCAAAAATTATGACATCAATGCTCAGTATTGATGACATCACCACCACTGCATTCATGACATCAGATCTCCTATATATGACATAACGTCCACGGTGAATGATATCTCATCCCCTACATCTATGATATCACACCCACTCTATGTGTGTCATCACACCCAATGTATCTACTATATCAAAACCAGTGTACGTATGACATCACAGCCACTATATGTGTGACATCATATGCAGTATACGTGTGACTTCATATCCACTATATTTATGCCATGATACACACTATGTATGACATCACAACACTCTGTGTTGATGACACCACACTAGGCATATTGTAATATCATTTGCACTACAGAAGAGGTCACATATACTCTATTACAGCAAACCACAGTATTTTTGACATCACATCCACTTCAGGCATGACATCACACCCACACTGTATCTTTGTCATGACAATTTCTTCACTGATATCACACCCACATTTGTATGCCATCAAACCAACAATATGCGTGACATCCTATGCACTATTTATAACATCACATCCACACCTTGAGTCTTCAGACTACTGTACTTATGACATCACAACCTCTATATATGAAACTATATCCAGTATAGATGGCAACATATACCCTACACATGTGACATCACAACCACTAATCTGTGTCATCACAACGACTGTATTGACAACATCACACCCACTCGTTGTATTACATCACAGTCGCCATATATATGGCGACTTGGCACTATACACAACATCACATCCTCACTTTATGACATTAAAACCACCGGTTTATGGCATCACCTGACGGTATTCATGACATCACACCCACTCAATTCATGAAATCACATGCACTGTAGATGACATCACATACACTATACTTGTGACATCACAGCCACAATATCTATAACAACACACCTGCTATTTTTATGACATCATACTCAGTATATATGACATTTCCCATGGTGTATGAATGACAACACAACCACTGTATCCGACATCACAGCTACTGTATCTGTGTAATCACCCCAACTTGATTGACGGTATGAAACACTCTGTATGTATGAAATCACACCCACAGCATGTAGGACACTATAGGCACTCTATAAGACATTATATGCACGCTTGATGACATCATATCGGTGCTTGTAAGCCATGACAAGCACTATGTTTATGACATCATATCCACTATATATGATCTCACCCACACTGTGTAGATGACAAAACAATTTCTGAATCTGACTTGATACCCATTCTCTCTACCACCACACCCACTCTATATGTCATCACACCCACTCTGTCGAAAACATCACACCAACAATGTAAGACATCACAGGTGGCATATGTATGCCATCCTGTGCACTCTACATGACATCATATCAACAATTTATGGCAACAATCCTTAGTATTTATGACATCACATGCACTCTCCTCATGACATCACACGCACTACATATGACATGTGGTCTACTGTGTGTGACAGCACATTCACTATATGTGTGACTTCTCACAATGACTGTTTCGATGACATCACACACACTACGTTTATGACATATCTACTTTATATGGCATCAAACACAGTGTTATGACAATACAGCCATTGCGTGCTTCACAGCCACTATGTCTGATATCACACCCACGGTATCTGTGCCATCACACTGAATGTATCAATTTCATCAAACCCAGTGTGTGTATGACATCATCTCCACTATTATATGAAATCATATGTGATACATATGTCATCCACATCCACTCTTTATGACATCACACCACTTTTTAACATCACGACCACTCTATATGACATCACATCCACTATATCTGACCTCAGTCCACTGTATCTGTGTCATCACACCCCACCCAATCGATGGTATCTCAGCCAATATTTGTATGCATGATATCAATCATCCAGTATACGTGTGACCTCTTATCCACTATATTTTTGATATGATACCCACTATATATGACATCACAAACTCGGTGTTGATGACACCACACTCGGATATGTATGACATCATTTGCACTATAGATGACATCACATCCGCTCTATCACAGCAAACCACATATTTTATGATGTCACATCCACGTCAGGCATGACATCATACTCATTCTATCAGACAATTGCACCAAGTGTATCTTGGTCATCACAAACTCTCCGCTGATATCACATCCACTTTTGTATGACATCACACCCACTACATGTGTGACATCATATGCACTGTAATAACATCACAACCACTGCTTTTGTCATCACACTACTGTTCTTATGACAGCACAACCTCTATTATGAAACCACATCCAGTATGCAGGGCAACATATACACTATAACATGTGACATCACAGCCAGTAAACTGAGTCATCACACCCACTGTATTGACAATGTCACCCCCACTCTTTGTATGTCTTCACACTTGGCATATGTGTATAGCATCTGTTGCACGATAGAAGAAAACCCATCCTCACATTATGACATCAAACCACCATTTTTAAGACATCACACACAGTATAGTTGACATTGTATCCACGGTATCTGTGTCATCACATCCAACGTATTGATGATATCATACCATCTGTATTTATGAGATCTCATCGACTATGTATGACAACATCATATCCATTGTATAAAAACATCATATTCACTCTATTTGTAGCATCGCAGAAACTGTATCTGTATCTCACACACACTCTTTCCATCATATCACAACCTTGGTATGTATGACATCACACCAACTATATGTTTACCATCATATACACTATATATAAGGCATCACATCCTCATTTTATGTGATCACACCACATTACTTTTGACGGCAAATGCACTGTACTCATGATATCACTCCCACTATCTGACATTGCATCCACTGTATCTGTGTCATCACAACCATTCTATTGATGATCTCTGGACAACTGTATATATGACATCACACCCAGTTTATGTATGACAACTTATGCACTATACATAACGTCTCATCCACTCTTTATGATTTCACACCATTGTAGTCATCACATTACATCCACTGAATTCATAATGTCACCCACACTATATATGACATCACACACAAGACAACACGATGTTATATCTGCCAATTCACCCACGATATCTGACACTGAATCCATTGTATCTGGGTCATCAAACCCAGTGTATCAATGACACCACATCCACTCTCTGGATCACATCACACACACTATATGTATGACATCATATTCAGTATGCATGACATGGCATGAACTCTATGACATCAGACCCCTATATATATATGACATCACATCCAGTATATTTATGACATCATATCCAATATATATGATACCACACACACTGCTTTCATGACAACACAACGGCTATTCCTGACATCACACCCACTATATTTGACATCACACCCACTGTATCAGTGTCATCACACCCGCTGTATCGATGACATCACAACAAGTATGGAAGTCATCACACTTGGCATACGTATGACACCATACACATTTTACAAGAAATCCCATTCAAAAATTATGACATCAATGCTCAGTATTGATGACATCACCACCACTGCATTCATGACATCAGATCTCCTATATATGACATAACGTCCACGGTGAATGACATCTCATCCCTACACCTATGATATCACACCCACTCTATGTGTGTCATCACACCCAATGTATCTACTTTATCAAAAACAGTGTACGTATGACATCACAGCCACTATATGTGTGACATCATATGCACTGCATAGGACATCACATCCACTCTTTATGACGTCACACCACTTTATTGATGACCTCACGTCGACTATATACGTGTCATCACACTCACCCTATCGATGGTATCACGGCCAATATATGTATGATATCACATCCAGTATACGTGTGACATTCATCTTTCCACTATATTTATGCCATGATACACACTATGTATGACATCACAACACTCTGTGTTGATGACACCACACTAGGCATATGTGTGACATATCATTTGCACTACAGAAGAGGTCACATATACTCTATTACAGCAAACCACAGTATTTTTTGACATCACATCCACTTCAGGCATGACATCACACCCACTGTATCTTTGTCATATGACAATTTCTTCACTGATATCACACACCCAACATTTGTATGCCATCAAACCAACAATATGCGTGACATCCTATGCACTATTTATACATCACATCCACACCTTGAGTCTTCAGACTAACTCTACACTCATCTAGGCACGTGACATCACAACCACTAATCTGTGTCATCACAACGACTGTAATTTGACAACATCACACCCAATCGTTGTATTACATCACAGTCGCCATATATATGGCGACTTGTGCACTATACACAATACAACACATCCTCACTTTATGACATTAAAAAACCACCGGGTTAAATGGCATCACCTGACGGTATTCATGACATACACACCCCACTCAATTCATGAAATCACATGCACTGTAGCTGACAACATCACATACACTATACTAGTGTGACATCACAGCCACAATATCTATAACAACACACCTAGCTATGTTTTATGACATCATATCAGTATATATGACATTTCCCATGGTGTATGAATGACAACACACCAACTGTATCCGACATCACAGCTACTGTACTCTGTGTAATCAACCAACTTGATTGACGGTATGAAACACTCTGTATGTATGAAATCACACCCACAGCATGTAGGACAAATAGGCACTCTATAAGACATTATATGCACTCTTGATGACATCATATCGGTGCTTGTAAGCCATGACAAGCAACTATGTTATGAACATCATATCCACTATATATGATCTCACCCACACTGTGTAGATGACAAAACAAATTTTGTATCTGACTTGAAACCCATTCTCTTAACCACCACACCACTCTATATCGTCATCACACCCACTCTGTCGAAAACATCACACCAACAATGTAAGACATCACAGGTGGCATTGTATGCCATCCCCCCCCCCCCCTGTGCACTCTACATGACATTCATATCAACATCTTATGCAACAATCCTTAGTATTTATGACATACATGCACTTTCCTCATGACATCACAAACACGCACTACATATGACATGTGGTCCTACTGTGTGTGACAGCACAATTCACTATATGTGTGACTTACTCACAATGACTGTTTCGATGACACACACAACTTAGTTTATGACATATCTATTTATATGGCATCAAACACAGTGTTATGACAATACAGCCATTGCGTGCTTCACAGCCATATCGTTGATATCACACCCACGGTATCTGTGCCATCACACTGAATGTATCAATTTCATCAAACCCAGTTTTGTGTATGACATCATCTCCATATATATATGAAATCATATGTGATACATATGTCATCACATCCACTTATTTATGACATCACACCACTTTTTAACATCACGACCACATCTTTATATGACATCACTCCACTATATCTGACCTCACGTCCACTGTATCTGTGTCATCACACCCACCAATCGATGGTATCTCAGCCAATATTTGTATGATATCACATCAGTATACGTGTGACCTCTTATCCATATATTTTTGATATGATACCACTATAATTATGACATCACAAACCTCGGTGTTGATGACACCACACTCGGATATGTATGACATCATTTGCACTATAGATGACATCACATCCGCTCTATCACAGCAAACACATATTTTATGATGTCACATCACGTCAGGCATGACATCATACTCACTCTATCAGACATTGCACCCAAGTGTATCTTGGTCATCACAAAACTCTCCGCTGATATCACATCCATTTTGTATGAATCATCACCCCCCACTACATGTGTGACATAATTATGCACTGTAATAACATCACAACCACTGCTTTTGTCATCACACTACTGTTCTTTATGACAGCACAAACTCTATTTATGAAACCACATCCAGTATGCAGGGCAACATATACACTATACATGTGACATCACAGCAGTAAACTGAGTCATCACACCCACTGTATTGACAATGTCACCCCCCACTCTTTGTATGTCTTCACATTGGCATATGTATAGCATCTGTTTGCACGATAGAAGAAAACCCATCCTCACATTATGACATCAAACCACCATTTTTAAGACATCACACACAGTATAGTTGACATTGTATCCACGGTATCTGTGTCATATCACATCCACGTATTGATGATATCATACCATCTGTATTTATGAGATCTCATCGACTATGTATGACAAAATCATATCCATTGTATAATAAAACATCATATTCACTCTATTTGTTGCATCGCAGAAACTGTATCTGTATCTTCACACACACTCTTTCCATCATATCACAATCTTGGTATGTATGACATCACACAACTATGTTTACCATCTATATACACTATATAAGGCATCACACCCTCAATTTTATGTGATCACACACCAATTACTTTTGACGGCAAATGCACTGTACTCATGATATCATCTCCACTATCTGACATTGCATCCATGTATCTGTGTCATCACAACCATTCTATTGATGATCTTTGGACAATTGTATATATGACATAACACAGTTTATGTATGACAACTTATGCACTATACATAACGTCTCATCCACTCTTTATGATTTCACACCCCCCATTGTAGTCATCTTGACATTACATCCACTGAATTCATGTGTCACCCACACTATATATGACATCACACACAAGACAAACACGATGTTATATCTGCCAATTCACCCACGATATTGACACTGAATCCATTGTATCTGGGTCATCAAACCAGTGTATCAATGAACGACCACACATCCACTCTCTGGATCAATCATCACACACTATATGTATGACATCATATTCAGTATGCATGACATGGCATGAACTCTATGACATCAGACCCCTATATATATGACATCACATCAGTATATTTATGACATCAATATCCAATATATATGATACACACACACACTGCTTTCATGACAACACAACGGCTATTCTGACATCACACCCACTATATTTGACATCACACCCACTGTATCAGTGTCATCACACCCGCTGTATCGATGAATCACAGCAAGTATGGAAGTCATCACATTGGCATACGTATGACATACATACACAGTTCTTACAAGAAATCCATTCAAAAATTATGACATCAAATGCTCAGTATTGATGACATCACCACCACTGCATTCATGACATCAGATCTCCTATATATGACATAACGTCCACGTTGAATGGACATCTCATCCCCTACACACTATGGTATCACACCCCCCACTCTATGTGTGTCATCACACCCAATGTATCTACTTTATCAAAACAGTGTACGTATGACATCACAGCCACTATATGTGTGACTATCATATGCCTGCATTAGGACATCACATACCATCTTTTATGACGTCACACCACTTTATTGATGACCCTCAGTCGATATATACGTGTCAACACACACCCTCAATATCGATGGTATCACGGCCACAATATATGTATGATATCACATCCAGTATACGTGTGATTCATATCACTATATTTATGCCATGATAACACTATGTTATGACATCACAACACTACTGTGTTGATGACACCACATAGGCATATTGTAATATCATTTGCACTACAGAAGAGGTCACGTATATCTATTACAGCAAAATCACATTGTATTTTTGACATCACATCCACTTCATCAGGCATGACATCACACCCACTGTATCTTTGTCATGACATTTCTTCACTGATATCACACCACACATTTTGTATGCCATCAAACCAACATATGGTGACATCCTATGCACTATTTATAACATCACATCCACACCTTGAGTCTTCAGACTACTGTACTGTATGACATCACAACCTCTATATATGAAAGTAATATCAGTATAGATGGCAACATTACCACTAAACATGTGACATCACAACCACTAATCTGTGTCATCACAACGACTGTAATTGACAACATCACCACATCGTTGTATACATCACAGTCGCCATATATATGGCGACTTGGCACTATACACAAACATCAACATCCTCACTTTATGACATTAAAACCACCGGTTTATGGCATCACCTGACGGTATTCATGACATCACACCCACTCAATTCATGAAATCCACATGCACTGTATATGACATCACATACACTAATACTTGTGACATCACAGCCACATATGCTTATAACAACACACCTACTATTTTTTATGACATCATACTCAGTGTATATGACATTTACATGGTGTATGAATGACAACACAATCCACTGTTGACATCACAGCTACTGTATCTGTGTAATCCACCCCAACTTGTTTGACGGTATGAAACACTATGTATGTATGAAATCACACCTCCAGCATGTAGGACTATAGGCACTGTATAAGACATTATATGCACGCTTGATGACATCATATCGGTGCTTGTAAGCCATGACAAGCACTATGTTTATGACATATGTGACTTCTCACAATGACTGTTTCGATGACATCACACACACTACGTTTATGACATATCTACTTTATATGGCATCAAACACAGTGTTATGACAATACAGCCATTGCGTGCTTCACAGCCACTATGTCTGATATCACACCCACGGTATCTGTGCCATCACACTGAATGTATCAATTTCATCAAACCCAGTTTGTGTATGACATCATCTCCACTATATATATGAAATCATATGTGATACATATGTCATCACATCCACTCTTTATGACATCACACCACTTTTTAACATCACGACCACTCTATATGACATCACTCCACTATATCTGACCTCACGTCCACTGTATCTGTGTCATCACACCCACCCAATCGATGGTATCTCAGCCAATATTTGTATGATATCACATCCAGTATACGTGTGACCTCTTATCCACTGTATTTTTGATATGATACCCACTATATATGACATCACAAACCTCGGTGTTGATGACACCACACTCGGATATGTATGACATCATTTGCACTATAGATGACATCACATCCGCTCTATCACAGCAAACCACATATTTTATGATGTCACATCCACGTCAGGCATGACATCATACTCACTCTATCAGACATTGCACCAAGTGTATCTTGGTCATCACAAGCTCTCCGCTGATATCACATCCACTTTTGTATGACATCACACCCACTACATGTGTGACATCATATGCACTGTAATAACATCACAACCACTGCTTTTGTCATCACACTACTGTTCTTATGACAGCACAACCTCTATTATGAAACCACATCCAGTATGCAGGGCAACATATACACTATACATGTGACATCACAGCCAGTAAACTGAGTCATCACACCCACTGTATTGACAATGTCACCCCCACTCTTTGTATGTCTTCACACTTGGCATATGTATAGCATCTGTTGCACGATAGAAGAAAACCCATCCTCACATTATGACATCAAACCACCATTTTTAAGACATCACACACAGTATAGTTGACATTGTATCCACGGTATCTGTGTCATCACATCCAACGTATTGATGATATCATACCATCTGTATTTATGAGATCTCATCGACTATGTATGACAACATCATATCCATTGTATAAAACATCATATTCACTCTATTTGTAGCATCGCAGAAACTGTATCTGTATCTCACACACACTCTTTCCATCATATCACAACCTTGGTATGTATGACATCACACCAACTATATGTTTACCATCATATACACTATATAAGGCATCACACCACATTTTATGTGATCACACCACATTACTTTTGACGGCAAATGCACTGTACTCATGATATCACTCCCACTATCTGACATTGCATCCACTGTATCTGTGTCATCACAACCATTCTATTGATGATCTCTGGACAACTGTATATATGACATCACACCCAGTTTATGTATGACAACTTATGCACTATACATAACGTCTCATCCACTCTTTATGATTTCACACCATTGTAGTCATCACATTACATCCACTGAATTCATGATGTCACCCACACTATATATGACATCACACACAAGACAACACGATGTTATATCTGCCAATTCACCCACTATATCTGACACTGAATCCATTGTATCTGGGTCATCAAACCCAGTGTATCAATGACACCACATCCACTCTCTGGATCACATCACACACACTATATGTATGACATCATATTCAGTATGCATGACATGGCATGAACTCTATGACATCAGACCCCTATATATATGACATCACATCCAGTATATTTATGACATCATATCCAATATATATGATACCACACACACTGCTTTCATGACAACACAACGGCTATTCCTGACATCACACCCACTATATTTGACATCACACCCACTGTATCAGTGTCATCACACCCGCTGTATCGATGACATCACAACAAGTATGGAAGTCATCACACTTGGCATACGTATGACACCATACACATTTTACAAGAAATCCCATTCAAAAATTATGACATCAATGCTCAGTATTGATGACATCACCACCACTGCATTCATGACATCAGATCTCCTATATATGACATAACGT
The DNA here is from genome assembly GCA_020976825.1 of Odocoileus hemionus. NCBI lineage: Eukaryota > Metazoa > Chordata > Mammalia > Artiodactyla > Cervidae > Odocoileus > Odocoileus hemionus. Next base: position 571 of record JAJLRB010004834.1, on the reverse strand, counting down.
CCACGTTAATGACATCTCATCCCCTACATCTATGGTATCACAGCCACTCTATGTGTGTCATCACACCCAATGTATCTACTTTATCAAAAACAGTGTACGTATGACATCACAGCCACTATATGTGTGACATCATATGCACTGCATAGGACATCACATCCACTCTTTATGACGTCACACCACTTTATTGATGACCTCACGTCGACTATATACGTGTCATCACACTCACCCTATCGATGGTATCACGGCCAATATATGTATGATATCACATCCAGTATACGTGTGACTTCATATCCACTATATTTATGCCATGATACACACTATGTATGACATCACAACACTCTGTGTTGATGACACCACACTAGGCATATTGTAATATCATTTGCACTACAGAAGAGGTCACATATACTCTATTACAGCAAACCACAGTATTTTTGACATCACATCCACTTCAGGCATGACATCACACCCACTGTATCTTTGTCATGACAATTTCTTCACTGATATCACACCCACATTTGTATGCCATCAAACCAACAATATGCGTGACATCCTATGCACTATTTATAACATC